>JAYMTL010000081.1:0-91321 GCA_036897445.1 Pelargonium tetragonum | reverse complement strand
ATTCCCTATAAATCTTATTATCTTAACAAAGGTAGAGGAGCTTTATAACCCCGCGTTGAGTGACTCGAAGAGATTTCTAAGGGGATTTTTACGAATTATTAAGATGAATTTGCATATCCTTCCGTTTTAGGAACTAAGTCGTGTATTCCGCTTTTATCCGGTTGTTACATCAGTATATGACTTTAAAAAGTATGCTTGTCTTAAAAAAAGATGAGTGAAAAGGATTCTCTACACACCAATGACTGATAAAAAACTTCTATTCTGCCAGATGAAATAAGTTAAAGAGTGAAGTTTTGTACCTTATCTAAGATTTTATTGTTTAAAAAGAGTCCAATCAATATGAACTAAGACAAAAGTAAGATACTTGTACTAGGTGGAAATAACAAGGAGCTTCACACAAAAAAGGAAAAAACTTTTGTGAACCTATATACACACGCGCCTTCCCTGTTAAGAAAGTACCATAAAATTGTTTAAAGCCTAGTTTATTCACTGGAAATAAGAGAAACTACGAATCAAGAAGGAGACTGAACACCTTTGAACTACCTAAAAAGAGAATATATAGGATATACAGAAAAATTCTTGCCCTTTCACTAGCTGCTCTAAACTAGAGGAAAGATATGAAATGAAAAGACAACATAAAAAACCTAAGACTTCTAAAAATAAAGAAATTAAAGTACTTTACCGAGTAAATATACAACTCAACTTATATATACTATTCCCGATAAAAGGATCCCAAGGACTCCGACGAAAACTCTAGAAAATTTCAATGAAATTGTGCTATTACCTCTTAAAAGAGCCTTGCAAACGAGAAAGGGGATTTTGAACTCCAGTACGCCCCTTCTATTATACTTTGACTTGTTGGATCGGATGCAAACTTGATTTTTGTAGTCAGGTAACAGAGACCTCCCAGCACAGGATTTCGCTTACTAATTTCTTTAATAGTATAAGTAAAAAAGCATCCTTATTTAAACGATTCTAAGTCCTTTTATTGAATTCAAATTAGACTTTACCTAGTCGCGGAAATACCAAAACCCTTAAAAAACGAAATGATTCTCGAAGCTAGCATACAAATTGAGAAGGGTTTCCTGGTGACTGGGAATAACAAAGCCTTCTACTATAGGTTAGCTTAATAAAACTCCTTAGACCAAATCTTTACTCTTAAGTGGCTCCTGTTACTGGTATTCAAAAGGGCTTAGACTCGTTATTTGTACGAGAGTGGGTTGTAGATTGTTTAATTTGCAAGTTCTCTGCTAAGAAATGCTGACAAGATTAGGAATTCCAAAAAAGGGCAGAGTAGAGAGGTATAAAGTAAAGGGCTTTCTTAATATTGTGACTAAAAAAACTTGTCGAGAGATCCTGTGTATTATAGGTAACCGGGGTTTTTCCTTTGATTAAATTAAAATAGGGGGAACTCCTAAAAAAGGGTTCTCTTACTCTTTTTTATAAAATTAACACTTGCAGTTCAAAGAGTGGTGGAGAGTTCCCTTATAAAATGAATATAGCGTAGATATATTTAGGTAGGTCAAAAAGCTAGAATCGCTACCGTTATAAAAGTTCTTGTTTTTGTATTAAAGCCCTAAAGAAATTTTTTTGATAACCCTAATTAGGCTTTGCTGTAGGAAAACCTTAGAGAAAGAATATAAAAATCCCGAGTAGGCTAATTTTTTAATTTATCAAGTATAGAATTTCCTTAGCTTTATACTTTATAAAAGTAACAGATCGCAGGATTTCTTTTTAATAGACAATATGAAAGGCTTTACATTGAAAAGTACTTCGCCATAACCATAACCCCTTTTTATAATCTAAAATAAACTCTATTTGATCTATCCTACAAAGCATTGGCCATTATACTTTGTATAACCTATCATCAAAACTGTATAGGAGAAGCTTTGTGACAAAGACTTTAGCTTGAGCGGTGCTTTTCTAATTAACAGACCCGGAAAAGCCTTTGATAAGTAAAAGGAGACAAAAGCTCTATCCAGTGCAGGGACCCCTCTAATAAATGGCTATTACCCATCTTGAGATTGAGTATAGATTGACATTAATAAAACCTTATATTCGGATAACTCTGGAATCTCTTACTTAAGGTGAGTGCTCTAAGACAAATAACTTTAAAAACTATGCTACGAACCGGCTTTTTCTAGCAGTAATTCCAGGTCTTAAAGCTCGTACTTGTCTTAACTCTACTCGGTGTTATAAGCCCTTCATCACATGTTGAGCTCTAAAAAGTTTGACGCCTTTATTTTAGTGTAATTTCCTACTGCCTTTAACTCGAAACGGAGAAGCGGGGAAAAAAAGAAGTA
The DNA here is from genome assembly GCA_036897445.1 of Pelargonium tetragonum. NCBI lineage: Eukaryota > Viridiplantae > Streptophyta > Magnoliopsida > Geraniales > Geraniaceae > Pelargonium > Pelargonium tetragonum. The sequence goes on along the minus strand of JAYMTL010000081.1, from coordinate 89,018 downwards.
GTAAGTAATTTCCTCATTTGTTTATAGATCCCCTAAATAAAAGTGGCTTCCTTATTCCAGAGTAGAGAGACAGGAGACTCCAAGTTTCTTCTTTATTTCTAATTCTAAAATCGTCTTTATCTTTACCAGAAAGAGCTTGGGGTTTTCCCTCTTTACAATGACAAATACTAAGCTCAATTTTCGACAGGGGCTCTTACGCAAAAAATGAAACTCTTCTACTTGGATATATTAACCTTTGTTTCTACTCTAAAACTAAATAACGGAACCTTGGACATCCTTTATAAACCTACTGCGTTCTTTTTTCTTTTTACATTTTCGAAAAGGCTTCGCCTTATGAGAGGATAAAGCAAAATTCCCGGAGAGCCTTTTTTTGTATCGGACAAAAAGTTAATTTCGCTATAAAAATGAATGACTTAGGATCTTGTGGCTCAAAAAGACCCTACAAGAGGGGAATAATAGTGGATTTTTATATACCATGGATCCCAAAAATCTTCGATTACATACTAAAAGAAGGCCCCACCATACAAAAATAAATAGACTCTTGTCCTGCAAACTCCATGCCCGGGTATAAAAAATGAAAAGCTACAGTTATTTTTATATTCGACAAAGTATCCCCTTTTAAGAGAAATACGAAAACCCGACCCGCTAGACAATCTCAGATTTGTTAAGTTAAAACTATTTCAAATCTCTGGCATTTATTAAAGTATACATCCAATCTAACAAAAAGCATATAGCTACATTCCTTTGTGAAGAAGATAATATATTAATAACCCTTACCAATTCAAAGCGGGTCGCCATAGAGCCTTAAATGCTTGAGGTAACACCCAATCTTAAGTGCAAATTCTAAATTGTTCTACTTAGTTCCAAGAGGCTTAATTCTAACTATGAAAGATATCTAATTTAGAAATACCACACTACATAGATAAGCTTAAAGAGGCTCGTGTACACGTAATTGTAAGAGCTTCCCATTTATAGAACTAAACTATCCAGGCATTTATATGTACCCCTTTAGCTAAACAAGGAGCATCCTTAACTCGAATAAGATAAAGAAATTGAGGATTCCCTGTATCTTAAACCTATATCTAAATCTAATCCCCCTACAAAAAAGACCCTAGCCTCGTAATCTAAATATTTACTCTATTAAGAAAATAACTAAAGTAAAGCCAGAAACCTGAAGTAGACTGCTGATACTAAAAAATAAGTATTACCTCGTTTGAACTAAAACCCTATAATTATAGAATCCCAGTACGGGTTTCCCCTTTACTTGTCCAAAACTCTAAATAAAGCCCAAACATCACACCTGGTTAACAGAAGATTTAGAAATTCTTTTTTTAGGATTTCAGAAACCGGGAATTCTTACCAATCCAATCTGACCCTATTTGACCAAATTATATATATAATAATAGCTTTACCGAGAGAAACACTAGTAGATCCTAAGTTTTTAAAGGTATCCTGCTTTCCTGAAATTTCTTTTATTTCTAAAATCCTGAATGCGGGTAAAACAAAGTCTAACTGAATGTGTCTTGTATATCAAAGGCACAACTCTTTATATTATTTACCGCTTCCATTGTGCACGAACCCAATTAACAAAGGGTATATACCAGCCCTTCAACAGAGTATGAAAGTCTTCCCTAAGTCAAGGAACCAAAGATAATGAAAATATATTATAACTCAGGGCTCCTTTTAGAGAGGGAAACCCTTCCATGTTTTCAGATACCTCTAATCTAGTTCCGTCTTAACTATTAAAATAACACCTCAAAGTATTTTTTAGTAAAAAATTTTTCCTTAATGAGTAATGGGAATCTATGACATTCTCGAAAAAACAGGGTTGCCCCTACCGCTTGCAATAGTAAGCTTTGCTTTGTTATGAAGAAGACAGATTCTTATTATACAGAAGTTAACTTTATTATTATAATAAATAAAAAGGAAAAATATCCCGAAATAATCTAAGTCACTTGGTTAGTGCTTTTTGGTATACTTTTTTTTGTACTATATGTTGGTATTTAGCCGCATATAGCAAAGTCCTTCTTTCCCCAAACCGAATTTGCGATTATATAATTCCAAAAGGGATTCCTCTTTATTTATCCTTGTTTATACTTTGATTATATTACTGAAATTTAATTGTATCTATTTCGTTGAATAGAGTGGAACATTGCTTTAGTTGAGAATGAAGTATGAAATTCATCTATACCACTAGTAAAGTCCTTATTCGCATTGAGATAGAGAGGGCATGACCGACGCTTTCTACTACTCCAAAGATGAGTGTGAGGTTATCACTATCAAGAGCTCCTTTCTTAAGGCGGGTGTAATAAGCGGCGAGAATATGAATAGGAGTTGCTCAGGAAGTACTTTTTAGATTAGGGAACTCTTTCGTAGGAATTAGGGGCAAAAGTGAAATCAAGGCTATGGAATATCTTACAAAACTGAATCATGAGGTATTCTCAGAATATTTTAAGTAAGAACAATTCCTATTAGCACATACTCAGTCTTATTACTTCCGTAAGATTTGATTTAAAAAGAACAGTGCCCCTAGAAGAAAATCTACATATCTGTAATTTAAAAATGACAAGCGGGAGTACGCAGTGGGGACCCGAGCCCTACTACAACAAATAAAAGCGATAAACAGGGAATTTCCTAATATCTTTTGCATTCTAACCCAAAGCAGACTCGATTTTCTATAATAGACCTAGGATTACTAATAAGTCAAACTAAATCCGGAAATTTCAGCTACAAGTTATTGAAATTCTTAGAACCCCTAAAAAGAAAAACCTCGAAGCTTTCTAGCTTGTAAATTCCATTAAATCTTTATGTAGGAATTCTTTGAGCTAGTGGCAGTACTTATAAACAAGGTTTGTAGATTAGGATGAAATGAGGGACTTTTTCTATATCTTGATAGACTTCTGGGACTTGTTTGATATAAAAAGAAGAGAATGCCGTGGAGATAAAATAAGGAGTATTAATGTTTTACAAATTACGTTAAAATTAACAAGCAGGGGTCCGGGGATTCCACCCTCCTTTATGGCGTTAGAGTTATACCATATTGTGCTTGTCTAGCAGCTGCCGAGGGTTTTGATTACAGAAAGGGATCTGTATTTAGTTACGACACCTTAGAAAATAGGATCTATATTGACAACCTTTGAAGGCCAAAGCGTGCGCTCTCAGTTAGTGATTTTAATCGTGACACCAAGATAAAAATTAGAGTACACCCTTTTGATTTTGAAGAAGCCTGTCTAGCTTTATTTAATATGGAGTTTTAAAAATATTCGTTGTAAAAGAAGTACTCAACCTTTGTAATGTATTTCTATAATTTTGGTTAATTTGTATATTCCCTTTGCACAAAGTATAGGTCCGTCCTGTACTTAGCAGCACCCCTGGTTCGTACTTATGTAGAAGGGCGGGTGAGCAAAAAGCGGATACTTTTTATACCCTTTGTTAGTTCCTTCTTGTTTGAAGAATTTTAAAGAATTCGTTTGATAATTATTCCTAAGGGAACCACCCGGGTTTAGAAAATGACTCAAATCTCTTATAATCTAGTTGTAAACTAGGTACAGAAATAAAAAGGTAAGCTTCGCAAAGTATAGGCTTGGGTTAAGTTTATAAAAAGTACTAGGTTTACCTGCAGTTGTGTTTTAAGTCTTTTTTGTTAGAAAAAAGTAGAGTCAATAAGCCTTGTACCATAGAGTTACTTGTATTGTGTAGCAGTGTTTGTAAGTTGAGTCATTCATATAAAAAAAGGATCCCCTTCTTCCCTATAGTAGCTCTTTGAACATGGTTGTAACAAAAGGCTTCATAATTGGATATCACTTATGTAGAGCCGCTTTCCCCTTTAGTAAACAAGAGCCGAATAACGAATCTGTTCTACATAGGTGATATCTAATTACAAGATTAAAACCCCGTCTAGCTTTTTGTAAGGTATGAGTATCTTTTGCCTCTTGTTTTAATTGAAGCTTGTAAGTGGCTCCTCTGGGCACCTTTCATATGAAGAAAAGTGTGCTTTATTGCCGAAAGCAGAGCTTTATATACAAACCACCTGTTACCTAAGTTGATGCCCTTTCCCTTGTTGAGTAGACCTCTTATAGTACTGTAAAAAGCGCATTTCAAGGATCCCTTTATCCAAGTGGGGATTCCCTTAGCGAGAGATAATTTTATAAGGGGCTGGTGCGCCTATTTTTTATAGGGTTTTGTCTTTAGCACAGGGCTACTCTAATCTAGTAGATGAAAAAAGATTTAGAGTCTTTATATATTCCTCTAGGCGAGTTTCATTCCATTTTTGGTACAAGATTTCCCTGGACCTGGTCAGTTAGGGTTTCTCTACTTAAATTTTAACAAGAGTTTTTGTTTTACATAGACCCTTAATAAGGAAGACTAGATGCGTGTTTTGCTCAATAAAGGGAAAACTCAGTCAATTAAGTTAAATAACTCCGGATATAATTTACCAATCCAAAAAATGAAAGGACAAGGCACCGGTAAACTTTTTTTATAATATTCAGTCAAGATATTTTATTACAACAAGGACCCTCTGTTGAGTCCGCTTTTAGTTAGGGGTCTTAATATATAATAAGCAAATACACAAAATATAAGGCAATTAAGATACTTTAATCTTGTTGTCATTTTGCTAAGCTAATTGTTATGTTCCGCATCTAGGAAACTTTAGTTTTTGGTTTCCATGTATTCTTGTATTTCTTAAGTCCTTTTTATTACTCTGGATTGTATTAAGCGCCACTATTAATTAAAAGTTTAAAGGAAGTCCTCCTTCTGCTCTTTAGGCTATTTGAGGATTTTCAGAGATCTGTAAAGTTCCTTTGGGTCTGTATTTAGGAAGTTATAGTACAATCTTGCCTTAGTTTAAAAGTGATGCTGGGAGCTGGATACCCCTTACAAATGAATAAGTATTCCGCGGTTTCTCTAGGTTTCCGATTCTAGTAGATAGTAAGAAAATGCGTTATAGGAGAAGTGGGGCTAAAGTAATGGATTTCTGTAATGAAGTCAAGTCTTAGAAATTCTTTTTCGGTAAAGAGTAAAGACAAGAGCTAAGGGATACACGGGGTTCCTAGTCCGTAAAGAGCTTTCGATCTTGTTTCATTACGTAGAGGAAATAATAAAAAAAATTTTTAAGGAGCAGTTTCTTAGTAAGAATACTCAAGTAAATTCTATTAAATACAAAGGGAAAGTTTTGCCTAAGTCCATAAAGCTTTAAAAGAAAGTCTTAACAACAGGTAAATCTAGATACTAAGGAAATCTCATTAGCAAGGGTAAACTTATATTGGGGCTGCTTTGTTTTGTATTACTTTCGCACCGCGGGGGCGTTCCTTTTATTTACCAAATAAATTAGCTCTTAAGAAAGGTATGACTAAATAGTTAGAGAGTGGAGTTTTTTCAAAAAATGGGACTGAGGTTAGGGTTTTTTCTAAGTAAAATTTCCTAAAGCTAAAGGGGGTTATAAACTAACTAAGGCAGAAGGCCCGTCCTTTATAATACTTTGTAGAAGCCAGGTTTTTGGAAGAGTTTACATTAGAAGGAATTTATCCTGTTGCAGAGCCCCCTATTTCATAGTTATAGGAGCCTCTAATAAATTATTACTAAAGAGAGATAGCATAGAAAGCCTAAGCTTCGACTCCAAGTAAAGAATGCTTGAAAACTAGGAATACCAAAAAATTGAATATATATATAGTATAAGGGGATTTCTAAACCCCGATATGTTAGAAAGAATTTTATTAAGCAGGTTTTCTCCTTCTCAAGTTTTGGGGCTTTAGGCTAACGTCGGGAGTTGCTTTATTAAGCTCTTTTTTGACGCAGGATTTTGCCCTTTTTTCTTGTAAAATGAATTGTGGTAAATCTGTAAAGTACCAGCAAACTGAGAAATTAAGTCCAAGAACTCCTAAAAAGATCTAGCTATATGTATACAAGGTAACTCCTTATATATGTTTTATATAATTGCAATAGAAAGGGGGACTATCTACTCTATTCTACGGGGCACCCTTTCCCTCAAGGGATTTTTAGGAGAAACTCCCAATAGATTACAATTACAAGAGACACTGCTTGACTCGCTTCCGCTACGCTTCAAAAATATCTATAAGTTTTTCAAGGATTTTTTAAGATACTTCTTTCTTATAGGCTTGTTCTGTAAGCTAGTATTTTTCAGGGAGTCTCCCGGAAGCAAGGATTATTACCAAAAAAGGGGGTCTTCCTTAATTAGGGTGCAACCAAAGAAGAGGGGTTTTCCTTTTTATTGTTACCCTTCCATTCTGCCCAGCCCAGAAACAAGGAAATCCTAAACGGAAAGAGCCTTATATCTTGTTCTGTTGGTTTTCTAAAACAAGGATCCTGTATCTTCTAACCGTGTAAATAAAATGAAGAATTGCTTGCATGTTAAGATATCCGTACTTTGGAATACGTAGACTGACCCAATAAAGAATGGGCTAGATAATTTATATTATAAAAGGAGCCCCTATAGGGTTCCTAATAAAGCCTATAAACAGAGCCCTTCTAAATACATAACTTCATAAGCTTTATCCCCAAAAGATGGGTACTATATAATTCAAGTTAGAATTCGACATATGCATTTCCTTGGTAGAGATTTGGGGTATTCCTATAACTCAGTCTAGCAAGAGACAAATGCTTTTTCAGTAAAGACAAGTATATACTTTAACGTAAAGGTACATTACATAAAACCGCATCCTATTTTCTGTGCCTCCAGCATCCTTAGTCTTTTCTTAAAAGAAATCCACAAAAGGTTTAGCTTGTGTTATTTGCTTGCTTTAGGATACTCAATTTCGTTTTAATTTCCAGGACCTGAAAACTATATACTATGAAAAGCATTCCTTCTATTTTTACCCTATATATTTACAATCAGCAAAAAAGCTCGTTCTAGTTAAAGAATCGGGGAAAGTTTGACGTAAGAAGTTTTTTTAGTAATGCATTTGGCTTACATACAAAGCTGTAGTTTACATTTGTACACTCTCAAAAGGAAAGATTTCTCATTTGCTTTTTTACTAGACTAGGCTTAGGTATATCTGAAACCCCTAACCTTAATTACTAAGTTAGGTATTCTTTAAGTTAGTAATAAGGGATGCTGTTGACAGTCCTAAAAGAAAAGGGACGTGGAATATGAATATAAGGGGGTCATACTGACTGGGATTTGGGCACCTCTACCGATAAAAAATGACTCTTGAATTTTAATTAAAATGTCCCTGGTTTTTCTATACTTTGTGTTGACCCCGCTTAAATAAATAATTAATAATAAGCCTTGTAGTACCTAAAACTCTGGTAAGGCTATAAAGAAAGAAGTCTTACTTTACTATCTATATATTATCTATTTCATAATTAATTAACTAATAATAAGAAATAAGGAGATACAAAAAGATACAATTCTACTATAACTAAAACGAATAGAACTAAAGTCTCTATATACTACTATTACTATAAGACATATAATAACTATAACTAACAAGAAGAATATATAATATATAAAACAAAGAAGTTAAACATCATAAAAAAATCAGTAGATGCAAGTAATTAAGAAACAGAAAAGAAGTAAAGCTAAACAAGACATAAAACTTACTTCTGTTTATAGTGATAGCTACAGGAAATAAGAGGTAATAACCCTAACTTCAATCCACAGGGGCTCCCTTTCCTAGTCCGTAAAGTGGCTTCAGAACGATAACCTTAAATAACGATCTCTAGAATTTCATTCCTATTCTAAATTAACTCTCTAATCTAAGTTTAACTAATGTAATATACTAAAGTAAGTGCTTTCTATTTATTAGTTCGACCTATTTTATCTATTACTATATACATATACTCTATTTATCTACCTCCTTACAATACAAATACAATAAAAAGAGTCTTACCTACTCTTGTTAGCAAGTCAAGGAAATTCTCTATCATACCTAGAACTTTAACCAGAGTCCGGAGCCTTACATGTCCTTGTAGCTACTCGGGGCCTCCTCTTGATAATAACTGCAAAATAGAGCTAGACTTTTCTTATTGATTTTCATGTTGGAAGTATTGGGAAGTTTTTTTTGTATCTCTTGTTTATTAGAGAGTGATCTATAAAAATTGTAAAAGAGAATAAATCAGTATACCTGTATCACTTGTTACTATATATATATATAGAGAGTGCGTAGAAAGATTTTAGACTCCTTGCTTCTGGATCCTAGTTAAGAGCCAATTCCGCTTCTAAAGTAAGCAATTCAAATTATTAATTATATATGGATCAAGCAAAAGGGAGCTTTTATAGCATAATAATTTTTACCAGTAACTCGCGAGTAGCTTAGAGCTCGAGTAGTTGTCAGATCAAATTGATTTGGGCCTATATTATATAAAAGGTAACTCGTAGAGTGAGTAGAAAAGCCATATTATGTGTTTCTACTAAAAGTAGCTCTGAGGTACTTTTGATAAGCGCTTAAAACTAAATGTTTCAAGGGCGCCCAAACAGCTACAGGGTCTAAAAAAGGCTCTTGTAGTAGAATCAAACTCGAAATTTAAGAGATAAGAACCCTAATTTTAGGGCTGTAGACTCCTCTATACTATAATGCAGTCGCGAAAGTGTCTTAACTCCTGTCTTGCTTTTTAAGCCTAAGACTATCCTATATAGGGAATAGGGATAAGTTTCTTAGAGGCATACTCTTTTAAGTCTGAGTAATCGAAAACTTTTAGCAAGGAGTAACCTTAAGCTATTGCCCAGATTCCGGGGTATACTTTTAAATTAAAGAACTAATTGTAGGGTCGTTTAAAAAGCACCTTAGGGGTCTCTCTTATGTATAATTTTTTAATAATTATTTGCTGAAGTTTACCTCAAAATTTTTATAGTGGTTTATTTTTACTCAATCTTAGAAGGGCTTGGCAAAAAAAATGACAGGAACATGACAAGACTTGAACCTATGGATCTATATTCGAATTCCATTTGTTTTACCTATTACTAACTTAAGCAATCCAAGCTATAAAGAAAAGAAAAATCCTTTATAGGAAGATTAGAAAAACATATGTCGAATAAGCTACCTAATTAATATGAATTCAAGGGAATTTAGATTGAGAGGCCGTTTTTAAAGACTAAAACTCATCCTTAGACTTAGAGCTGTAGGATTCCTCATTGCGCAATTTTACTCAAGGGTTTTCTTTTCAGAGCACCTGTTAGCAGTACGTAATTTTAAAGGTTCGAAGCGTATCACCAGCCTGTTTTTGACCAGACTACTTTTAGTAAAAAACTTTCATTTTGTTTGTCAAATGGAGATATGTGGGAGTCTTTTTTAATTTGAAATCTAATAAAGGGTTAGCTTTCAAAATTCTATTTAACTAGCGCAAAAATAAGATTTTGATTATTTAAATCTTTTATACATTAGACAGAGGGCCTTATACTTTATGCCTAGCAGTGGATTTGAACCGCTGACCGAAGTTTCAGTCCTTTGCTCTAACCTCCGAGCTATCTAAACTATTCACTTTGTATAGTGATTCTATATAACGTGTCACTTTCATAATATTATGCAGCCTGATAAAAATTTCTCTTTACAGAAAACCAAACTTTTAGGTTAATAAAAAATCTTTATTATTAAGGAGCAGTATAAAGTCTAGTGGAGTCTCTTAAAAATATTAGTAGCTTTTAGTCAACAGAGAGAAATGCTATACCACTAACTAAAGGGGATCCCTCTTTTTTAACAGCTTTGTAAACTTTATATAGCCCTGAAACTGCGCGAGTCCTTACTTAAGTTGGTACCAAAAGCGGGGTCTTAAGTTAATTTCATTATTTAAAAGAGCTACTTAAAGCTTTATGGAAAATGAAGTTTTTACTTTTGTTATGCGCTCGCTATGGGTTTCAAAAGTACAAGCTTATATTGTTTTTGTTTAAACTAAGGCTCTTTACTTTAAGAGAATTCAATAGATAAAAAGGTCCTTTATGCTGTTGAGCTGTACTTAACAAAAAAATGAAAATGAAAGAGTTAATTATAACTAGTTTTAAAATAGCTTTCCACACGCATATATAATTAAGAAATAAGCTATATAACATAACACGAGATACTCTTTAATAACGAGTGTCCTATGAAATGAGGTAATAAACTTGGGACTAGCCTCCCCGTTATTTTAACGAATAAAGACAGGTCAGCACCTTGACTTTTATAGAGCTTATGAAAGTCTTTCTTTTTAGAAGGGCCCTTTAAGAGCAGCCAGTTTCATTATCGGAAGAAGTCTCTTTTGAGAGCTGTATTCTATAGCAAAAAAGTTTTTGGCCTAAAGGTTTTTATTTACTCTTTAAGAGCAATTTGATGCATAATTTATAATTAAAGGAAATCCTCTTTAAAAGAGCAGTTAATTAAGCAGTGCAATCCCCTTCTGACTTAAGGTAAGGAACACTTAGTTATCCCTTATTTATATATAGCACAGAGTATGTATAATGGGGCGGAAACCGCTAAAATAAACCCTTACTACAAGTCTCAATTTTAATATAACCTAAAGTGCTTATAAAGCAGTTAGACAAGGATTCGAGGTTGGCCTAGCTTTTAGAGCCTTGTGAATATCAGTAAAATAGACCTAAGTCGTGGCAGGAGACCTTTAGAATTTACTTGTTATAGCTAAGCGCGGTGAGTCTAAAAATAACAAGTTAGTAAGCCTCTTTTATTTTGTAGCTGCAGCATACTGGACTAGCTTATTAGTTCGGGAGAGGGCTGTTTAGTTCTGAATATGCTCGTGAGCTATTCCTAATTTTATGGGGGGCGCTTAACAAGGTACTTTTATATACTAAATAATAAAGTAGAGAGGGGTCCCTTAGTTATTTAAGGAATAAGGGCCTATAATACTAAAAAGGATGCGTTGGATTTTTATAAATGCGAGAACAATTAATTAAAAGCTTCTCCTTCTCTTAGAACCACAGCTGCTCAGAGCTAAAAAGATAGTTAAGAAAAAAATCCTAACTGAGGTGCAACATTAGGGTCCTTTGAGCAAGAACAAAGCTTACCAATAAGGTAAGACTCTGTGCCTCCTTTCAGAACTGTTAGGAGTTTTAATCCTATAAACGAGACCTTACAAAATGAAGTATCTATAATTCTTTAACTTAAAGTAAAAGATTTATAACTTTAATTGCCCCAGTTCGGGTTTTCTAAGAGGTCCTGTTCAGGGAATAAAAAAAGAATATTTAGTACTTAGGACTCGAGCCATATTAATGCCATTGTCTCGCTAGAAATTCTTCCTTGAGTAGTTTCAGTCCTGGTAAGATTTAAAGTTATAAAGAGTACAATTTCTTTTTACTTTAACCAGTTACTGGAGCTTTTATTAAAAAGTGTTTCTAATGGTCCCTTATTTTTAAGTAAATAGATCCTTAGTTTTATAGATATATTACGAATCAATCCGTGAGCCCGCCTCCCGTGAGTATCAGGGCTTTAGTTAGAGGCTATTAACAAGTAAAAGGGACTATTTAGGCTTGCTGTTAAAAGAGGCCCTATTGGAACCTTGTCTTAAACTAGGTATCAGGAGTATATTAAATTTACAGGCCCGTAAGTAAGACTTCAGGGGTCTCCCTAATAAGTATAAAGGTCTTTTAATCTACGCAAAAGGGGCTCTTAGGCATCCTCCCCAGGGCCAAACGCTATCGTGTTAAGACCCCTAGGAAAGCTTTTTGCTTTATAGGACTGCTAACAGGTTCACAGGGGCCTAACTTTATTTAAATTTAATAGGAACTTTTTCCGTAGGAGAGAGTTTTAATACTTTGATTATAAATAATAAATAAGATAAGTCAACTAAATGCCGGGTAGCGAAGAAGCTTAGGGGTCCATATCGAATAGTAACGCACGTGGAGTTTGGTCGGTTTAAGTTTAAGACCCAAACAACTTTTTATAAAAAAGAATCAGCCGCGGACTTACCTTATCCTTTGCTTAGTTCTTTCTTAAATTAACGAGATCATAGGTGAGCTGGGGGACTTTTAAAATGAAGGACAGCTCCCTAACTGCTTCATAAGTAAGTGCTTTCCTAAGATGCCTTTAAGTGCTTTCCTAAGATGCCTTAGAGTCTAACCGAGACTTACTAGGAAAAAGAGACTCCTCAATTTGTGTAGATTCTTTAATTAATAGGATAATAGGAAGTTATGCACCCTCTAGTAAAGCCCGCAAACAAATATGAAATTTCTGGAACTCCCAAATGCAAATAGAGCCCCTTGAGAATCGTGTAACTTGGTTTAACATATTATATTCATAAGGAACCTTAAGGAACTTACAAGAGCCTTATTTGATACTACTAAGAAGCAATAATATCAATTTCTATTTTTTATAAATCTGATGCTTACTTTAAAGCTTAGCTAAATCTGGGTTCTTTACTAGAGAGCCTGTTTATTATAGAGGGCCCTTAAAGCAAAAAGCTTCTTTTCTTACTAGTTTTATATAAGTAAACCTCTACCAGAATTTAGAGGGCTTTGTGCATAATGTTTATTTCCCTCGAAAATATGCTTTAAAGTAAGCGAGCTCTATAATGTGAAAAGAAAGCTAAAAAAAGGATTTGCCCCTTAAGTAAGGGAGGGATCCTACAAAATATATAATCCGTAGATAAAAGGAGATGCATATATAAAAGAGAGCTCTACCCTTCCCTGGGGACTCAACTCAAAGCTTAATAAGGCAGGTATTCTGCACTATAAGCGAACAGTACTAAGTAAAAAGAATTTATATGCTTGGTTTTATAGAATAATCCCTAAAGCGCTATTTTGTAGATTTTAGACTCTCCTTAATTACTATATTACTATGACTCATACATATGCCAGGCTTGTTAGGTGTTCCATCTGGGCCCTATATCCGTTCTTTATCCTTCCTACCTACTGGCTTTTATCGGTTATAAACGCTTTTTGTTTAAGGATTTCAAGTACGAACAGTTTCAAACAATGAGAAAAAGAAACCCGAGTTTAGGTTTAGCTCTTAAGAAGGTTATTATAGCTCTGTGTAAAGACAGATAAATAATCAGGAGTATGAGGAAGAACAAGAACTCTATAAGGTGGGAGTTAGGATTGCAAGTCAGAGTCCGGTGGGAGGGTGTAAGTAGTTAAGATAGGGAATAGACTGCAGAAAACAAGTCTAAAGTTAGACATTTTATAAGTAAGTACTACTAGAAAGGAAGGGGGGTTCCTTTTATTTATTCGATAGGTTCCTAAAACCAAGGTCTTTTAGGAGATTGAAAGTCTAGCTTTTGGAGAAGTTGGGTTCTTGGAAGAGTTAACAGGGGAAAGGAAGAATCATAAATAAACTGTTGGAAAATCCTAAGTGATTCTGGGCCTAAAATAAAAGTAAAGTCTAAACTTTGTCAATTGAACCCCTTTAGGAAATGCTATTTAGAAAAACTTTAATATAAGAAGATAACTAGTTCAAATTAGAATCACTTACTTAAAGAGAGGCCCCCGGCGAATTCCTTCCGACTTTTTACCCCCTATATAATCCGATAAGTTTGATTTTGGTCAGTCTATCTTGTAGGGGTCTGGGTTGGTGAGAAATACACAAAGTATAGTTAAGTCCTCCAAATTCCACCGCGCCCTAAAGTATAAAGTCAAAGGGTTCAAAACAAAGGGTAAGCTGCTCTTGATATACTTTATTTGGACAAAACCTTATGTCTTACTTATAGAATCCTAGAATTCCTCCCACTATAAAATTCCTTTTATGGCGAGTTATTTCCTTAAAAAAAGCTCTATTTGAAAAATTGACACATTTTAAACGGCTCTCCAGAGGATAAAACGCTTCAAGAAAAAGTCTAGAAAGTAACTGAGGCTTTAACCTGCTTTCTTTCTTATCTAAAGGGCAGTTATTGTTAACCCTTAAGTCTGGAACTCCTAAATAGGAACAAAATTGACTTGAATTCTATACAAAACAAAAAGATATAGGGGTACAACCTTTACTAAAAAGGGATTCTTTTGCAGTTAGTATCTTAGTATCTTCTAAAATAAGGTTGGTAGTAAGAATGTGGGAGAGACTCTATATAATATAAGCGTTTACCTAAAAAATTTTTTATTTCAAATTTGAACCCGCGTAAAACTTGCCTTAGTTTTGTGTCTAAAAAGTACTTAGTTTTAAGAACTGCGATTTTTTATAAATAAAAAAGCCCTGCCTAGATAAAAGCGCTAAAAACTGCACTAAATTCACGAAACGTAGAATACTTGCATTAGGGCTTCCTAGTGCTGCTATGCTAAAAAAGTATACTCAGCTAGAATCCTTAAGGGGTTTTAAAACTTTGCAAAAGGGCTTTCTATTTCTAACCGGGGTGTATATACTTACCGGATATTTTAAAGTAAAGCTCTAGTGAACCTAAAAGGCGCGTCAGGTTTAGGAGTACCCTTTACTTTTCCTAAAAAACTTAAGTCAAATTCTATTCATTATAAAGTAGTCCGCACTAGATTTAGAAAATGCCGAACTGAGAAATTTTTAGCCTACGTATTACGCGGTTATTTCCCTTACACAGTATGCTCTATTAAAGCTCTTAAAAAAGCAGGACTTGAGCTTTATATCTTATATTAAATGAGCTATCTGTTATTCAAGAGAATAGTTTCTAATAGGATCTGATAGGCAATCCCACACACAAGAAGAGCCTCTAGCGTCCTACTTAAAAGTTTTGGTCTGTTTTATATTTCAACTCGGGCTCAGATCCTCGAGTCTATAATAATAATCTTTACTTTTTGAAATAGAAAATCCGGCAAGCTACTTTATTTAGTCCTCAATTACATTTCTGGTTTTAATGCAACTTAGACCATTATCTTTTTGTTCGGCGTAAACTCTAGGTTCGAATCGGGGCACCCCGGAGCTTTGCTGAGTTTAAAGTCAATTTAATGTAGAAAATAAGTACTACTGACTTATCAACCCCTTCTATAAGAGCCCCTTTAGCGTTTTAATTAATAGAACACTGGGGTTATGCTCTGTCTATAGTTTTTTGGTCCCTTAAGTTTTGCCGTTCTAATCAATAAAGGTATGCTAACTTAAAGCCGATATCTTACACTCTGGGTTTACAAAGTTGGGATGGGATAAAGTAAATAAGGAACGAATTATAAGGCCCTTGTGAAATTAAACAGCCAGCTATATCCTGCTTCTAGACATCTGGGGGTTGAAATATTGGGTGCTTTAAATAAAATAATCAAAACAAATTTTAGCACACGGAAATTTAAGACAAGGGGCTATAAGGACATACTTTTCAGGCTAAACACTTAAGGTAAGTCGAAGATAAGAACGAACTTACACCAAAAAGGGGTTCAGGAGAGAGTACATTTATACTCCCTAGTTTAGTCACTAAAAAAATGAGCGCAAATTCTTGTTTTTTCGTACTAAATCGAAGTATGCCTCAGTTCAAGTTTACCTAAACGGCGGCACAAAGGAGCTTTGTAATTTTATAATAATAAGAAAGTAAACACCACAATACCTAATCTCAAGACTCAAAATTATATGACCCCTTTCGTGCTTTATAGCCCACTTCTGGATACTCTCATGCAAAATTCTTCTCCCTATTCTCTTTGTACAACTTAACTCTAATTTTTGAATTAGGAAACCCCTTAATACGCGCCCTATTCTACACGGGTCCTTATTTATTATATTATTAGCTACTAAAAAGGGCCTTTGCTTAACTCTTCGGGGTATTTAATTCACTGCTAAAAGAATTTCTTGACAGGCATTTTTCCTTACTCAAAAGGGGATCTTAGAAACTCTAGATTATTCCTATCTCTTTAACGAAAATTTTCAATCTAAAAAAAGAGTCTTAACATTTCAGACTTAAGGGACAACTTAGATGGGAGTCGAATAACAGTTGGTAAGGAATGAATAAGTTTATTAAGACACTTTATACCTTTCTTTATTTAGAAATTTCGAGTTCGCTAATGGTATTTGCCTTTACTTTAGTAAATATTTAAGTTAAGGTTTGCACTAAGATTACTTCTTTATTTATCGCTTAATCTGTACTAAAAAGAAATCGGATAAGAGGATTCCTTGTAGTTAATGCACGAGCTCTAGGGGTCCCTATAAAATTAAGAAAAATGTACGCAATTGGAAATCCCTTAAAAAGTCTATTATAAGTACCCTTTTTTTGAAAGGCAATTTGTGGAAGTACTCGTAAAGAAGGTTTAGTGAATCTTAAGTAATAGGTACAGGAATTTTTGCTTATTATATACTAAATCACTTAGCCCTATATTAGTATCAGTTTAGCAGTATCGATACAAGGAAAAGGAAACTCTTATGCCACCTCACTCGAGGGGACTCTTTAATAAAGGGTTTTTTGAAGCGAAGATAACAAATCAAAAGAATTTTTATATCGAAATACCAGGGAGTATTTAGTAGCTCTAAAAGCAGGGGAATAAAAGGGCTCACCAGAAATACGGATTTTACACGGAAGCGCCCAGCAAGAAAAACCACTTGAAATATAAAGAGTATAACTATTTAGAGGACTCTAACTTAACCCGCAATTAGGGACTTATAAAATCAATAGTAATGTACTAAACTTAATTTTTAATTATTAAAACTGAAATTTACGGATACCCTGCTAAGCTAAAAATGAAAGAAAAAATTTGCAATTAAAATTGGCTTGATCGATGAGTAATACCTAACTCTGCTTTATACGGCAAAGCTTTACTAAAAGAGACTTCTAGCTTTTTGAATTTATTAGGTATTCAACCTTGGTACAAAAGGACTCCCACGGAGCCGAAATTGCCTATATTAGGGATAGGGACGCCTTTAGTTATATAATTCAGCAGCCTGCTTCAACAAAGAATCTTCAATAAAACTTAGGATTATTAGACCCCCTTGCTTATGCTTTTATATACTTCGTAGCTCCCCCCGACTCGGTTAAGGGGTTTTTTCTTAAAAAAACTCTAATAAACAAGGGCTCTATTTATAGTTAGTTCTACTTTTCAAAGCGAATCCCTTTAGGGGAGTCTCGTTAGTCAAAACCCTTTATATCTATTCGACAGGATCCTTAGAACCAGTCTAAACAAAAAACGCAAACCCCTCTCGTTAAGAGTACCTAGTCTTATTTTTTTATCTCAGTTTCTTAGGTCTTTTATAAACACAAATTTGTAGGAAATCTAGGATTGCAATACTTTAATAACAGGTTTCGACCACTAATATTTAACATCGTAGAGAATAAGTTTACTTGAGGTAGCGGATAAACCTTTAGGATCTACGGAAGAAGTGACCTATAATGAAATATCTTGCTTTTAAGTTTTAGATCCCGTACTTGCAAGTTTCCGAGTTTTCAATGCATATTTGTGTCTCTCTTTGACTGACTCGGAGAATTTCAAGGGTATAAAACAACCTATTAAGTAAGGTAAATATAAGGAGTAATTTAGATTAACTAACTTTTGGGACTAGCAGCCTTAATTCTAAATAAGTATAATATAAGTAGTTTTAACTTCACTTCGGTAACCTTCCAGTCACCCCTTCTACCAAACAAATATCTCTTTCAATTATAATGACTTGGATTTGCTTTAAAACTTAATCAGTGGGATCCTTTGAACATGGGTCCTTTCTAACTAAAAAGCACTTATATATATTAGCAAAAAGCAAGGGAATATTAAAAAAAGTTTACCGAGCTAAACACGAAGTTAATTGCCTATACCTATCAGGTCCGTTTTCTGTAGTAGGTTATCCCGCGGAAGACCATCTAGCAAAGTAGATTAACTGCTAAAAATTTTTTTTTGTAACAAGGGAGCGCCTTGAAGGAAGTGTTCCAGTAATATAGAGTAGAAATTGCCCGTTTTGAGAAATTTTAGAAATGAGAGTCGCTTAGGACGGACTATACTTTATGCTATGCTTTTTAGTAGCGCCTTAATCAAAAGTTAAGAGCTTCCCTTTAATAAAGCCAAGGGAGGGCGTAGATTTACAAAAGGTTTTGTAGTTAAGGGGCCGCCCCTATTACCGGGAGTCCAGTGTGAGCTTGGGCGAAAAGAAAAGGGGGTTTATTTAGCTTCGATTCTGTGGTATAGAACCCTTAATGGGGTATTTGGGCCTTATCCTTATTAGCGTTAGAGGTAGGTTTGAGTTATAAAGTTTCCTATGAAAGAATCAAAAGTACCCGTTTAATAGGGCTCCCTTTTTGGGGTATAGTATAAACGTAAGGTATGCAGAAATTTTTTTTATTGCATATTATAGGTCGTGAAAATTCAGGTAGTATATTCTTCCGTGTAAGGCAGTAGCTATTAGTATAGAATTAGGGAAGGAATTCCCGGATGGTTTTCCTGTAAGTTTATATCTAGTAAAGGATTCTAAGAAGTTTAGTATTGGGAATTTGTTATGGAGGAAACAAAGCATCTCTTTCCTTTGTAAGCAAGTCTTGATGGTTTATCTTTCTTTTAGAGAGCTTTACCGATGAATCCTTCTGACAGCTCTTTCCGGGAAGTTTATTAAAGGCAAGGTTTATCTTGTTGTTCTAACTTGAGAGTAGATTCCCGCTTGTCTTTGTAGCTTTAGGAATGGAAGTTTTTGAACAGGCTGGCTTTTCCAGCTGTATTTTGGTTAAAGGCATTCTAAGAGAGAAGGAATTCCTATGTAAAGGCTCAAAGGGAGATGTCTATTTCAGAGTAGTGTAAATACTACATGGTTGTACACCACCTTAATACGTATGTATATTAACTGGCAGTATAAGCAAGAAATTATAGAAATATTAGGGTTCTTTGTTTTAATGTTTTAACGTAGATTCCTTTATCGTTAAGGCTTTATAACTTCTATTTTTTTTAGGGAGTTTTAGGTATAGGTAGGGGAACTCCTAAGATAAATTTTTTAGTCAGGTCTCGCAAGCTTTTTACAGAATTTGACCTTACTTAGTTGCAGTCTATTATAGAGAATTTTGGAGGAATACAAGTAAATAAAATAGGGGGTTTTCGGAGGGAGTCCTTATATTAAAAATTTAAGAGAGTAACAAGGTATAAACCTCTATGTTAAATGCTTTTATCAGAACCCTTTTTAAAGGTTTGGATTTTACATTTCAGGCTGAGGCCTCTTAGGCGTATAGCCACAATTAAGAAGTAGTTTCAGCACCATTGCTACTCGTAAACGGATAAGAAAAAGAAATCCAGTTTAGATAGGGATATGCCGATTTTGAAGCTCTATAGGGTTACTGACAATAATAAAGGGGAATCCCCTTAAGAGTACCCTGTTTTTAACAAAAACCCTATACCTTATTCTTTATGAGGGGTCCTATTTATAAGTCAATGTTTATGACTTCCTCTACTTCGTAACTAAACAAAAAGAGCACGCTGCAGGGCGTTTCCTTATAGGGGTGCCCTTTAATAAAGTTAGTTAAACAGGTTTCCCCTTTATTAGATAGGACTGACCTGTTATCCAAAGTAAATAGAATTTCAAAAGTTTGAGACTAAGTATATTCCAAGGTTCCGCCCAAAAATGAGAATTAAGTTAAACCGACTCTAGGGCCTTTTACGATGCGTTTAACATGTTTTAAGAAAACTCCCTTGTAATGGAATTTTTCTACTTTTTATAAATTGAGAGCTAATATATAGATTTTAAACTTTTTTGAATCTCTAGTCAGGCTTTGTATGCAAGTAAGGTTTTCAAGTCTTCTAGTTCTACCAGAGTTCTCTCTCCCGGGATTCCTATACCCGTATTAAGTAAGATGTAGAACGGGCTTAAATTCTAATTTTAAGTTCAAGCCCTTTTTACCAGAGCCTTTAAAAGACTTCGTTTGTAATACAACCAACCTTCTATTCCTAGCTAGAAACACGAAAATTTCTATCTAAGCGATTTTACGGGAAATTTTGACTTCGGTTGGTGTTTATGAACCTTGATCACAGATATTAAAAATTTGGTTGCTCAGTAAACGAAATTTTATTTTCACTATAGGGGATCCCTTTCCCTTTCAAAATTACAAGGAATCCTAAGGCTAACCCAAATTCATTTTAGTATTATAATATTATAAATCAGGAATACCCAGGGCTGCAACTATTACCGATTTATTTAGAATGCCTTTAACCTACCTTACTAAACTATAAACCCTATCTGTTAATGGGATATTTCCTTAGGGTTTGACTTGCTTGGTACAGATACAACAAGGGATAGATGAAAGCACTGACAATAAGAACAATAATAAGTAACTCTTTAAAGAAGAATTCCTACTCTTGTTCCCTGTATCTTATCGTTAAAAGAGGAAAGAAAAATAAGCGATAATGAGTACTTTTTACCGCCGCAGAGTATAATCCAACCAGATAACCCCTAGCCATGAAAGACAAGCCCCTTATCAAACCTTGGAATACCTATTACTAAGTCAGACAATAGAAACCCTAACTCGGAAGAAGTTTTAGAATCAGTAGAATATAAAAAATTTCCTTACCTTATATGTATACTAGTAAGTAGGATTCCTCTTGATAAAAAAAAGAGTAAAACAAAACGAGACTTTAGCAGTGCTACTAATACGCACCCCAACTTCTTTACATTTAGAGTTCATTTTATATGTGCGGGGTCTCCTATTAAACTCTGGATAAGCGAATCATACAAAAGAATTCCAGGGCCTTTTATACTACACAGGATACAGCGAAAGGCTAGCTAATTAATAAGCCTTCTTACTTCGGCATACTTATATCATCTTGAAGATTCCATTCAGTAACAAAAAAGGGGTTGCTCCTTATGCTTTGAGAAGGGGGGTTCTCGCTAGGGTTAAGCTGTCACAGCTAGGATATCTCTAATTAATGTAAAGCTTACTAAAAAAATATAGAGCTGCTTGAAGGGAATAAATTAAGGGCAGAGTTTCCAATAAAAGAGAACTTAGTCAAAGGTTTTTACTGAACAAAGGGTTAATAAAACAAAGTAGCTAAGTCGTGAGCGGGTCTTGATATGGGTTATTAAAGTGGAAGTCTGCTTTTAAAGTAAGTTGTTTGTTTACAAGTTTCCAATTCTCGAAAAGACTTTTGGGGAGGATAGTTCTTCTCGATTCTGGTGTCACTAAATTGTTGAAATGCCGTACAGTAATTCTAAAAACGGGAGGTCTAATCTCTAACCAGTAAAAAAAGGGAGAATTCTATTTCAAATTATATGAATAAATAGATAGTAAGAGCCCTAAAATAAATATAGGGTCCCTGGAGTAGAATCGATAGAATTTAAGGGCTTGTTATTGTATAGTTTCTGAAAAAAATTTAAGCTAAAGTAAGTGGTAAAGACAAGCATAGAGCTAAAGGAAATTTCTTTCTTGTTACCAAGTGTTCTAGTTAGCAGGAGGGCCTAAAACTAAGATATTAAAGAGGGGATGGTTAGTCTTACTTATTCTGATATCTATAATCTGGAATATAGAAACTAATTTCTGGTTCTACTTTTAACCAAAGCCTGTATCTAGAATTTTGGACTTGAGTATTCGCTATATCTTTAACAAGCCCTTTCAAAATGAGTCAAAGAAGAGCTGTATTTCCTTTTTAGGAAGTCTTTGAAATTTAAAGAGTGGCTCTAGCATAGTACTTTCCTGACTTCAGTAAAACCTAATAACAAAGGCAGGAGGGCAGGCCTCTCGTTTAGATAGGGCTTCAAAACGTAACACATCGACCCAAAAAATTGAAAAGAGCCCCTTTATTTAATTTAGTAAATTAGGGCCCGTATTAAAAAATTTTTAGTTAGATACCTTTAAGACTTAGTTGATCCATTTATGGTGTATCTTGGACTAACGGGAATCCTACTTGTAGCTTTCAAAGTATTAGCAATACAAGTCAAGGACTCAAGCTTCTTTTTATTCCTGGTTAAAAGAGAACTCTTAATTATTATGCCGAAAATAAGGCGGGGTCCTTAATTAATATTAAGTATCAAAAGATAAAAAAGATACAGGGGACCCTTATAATTACTTCTGCTGCCCTTTTTTTACTATCTCCTCTCCAGGAAATTCCTATACAAAAGGTAACTCTTATATCCTTATTATTTATATTACATATTGATTATCGACTTGTTGATTTAGGGTATAGCAAAAAAACGGGCAACTTTTTCATATAATGAACAAACAAAGTACAAACCGCTTACAAAGGGGTGCCGTAACAACAACTAAACAAGGACGAGGTAATCCTATCATATTTCTTAGGGTAGTATAAAAAGAAAAGTCCTAAAACTTCCTCACATGAGAGCTTACCAGAGCTGGACTAAAAAACTCCTTAAAAGTAACTAAAGCGAAAGCAGTCCGAGGATACCTAAGGAGAATTCCCTTTTCGAGAGATACAAGAAGGATAAAAGATCCAAGCCCTTTCTGAGTCCTTTGCTTTTATACTAATACAAAAAAAGAGCATAATTGACAAAGCTTTGCGAGGATATTCCAATATGACTATAGGGGTTCCCCTCACTATACAATTCCTTGACGAAATCCTTATAAATTCTTATGCATTAGTACTATTTCCTGCGGGAGCCTGTTCCTTTATAAGGGGTTATAGTATGGATGAGGTAGGCTTTAGAAATGCCCCTTTAATCAACAAGAGGATTCTAATTATACTTAGAAAATTCTTACCTATTTATCAACTTTTATTTTAAACGAAAGTGTTTAGGCTAATATATTAAATTACCTTAGCTTAGATACCTTATAATAAACCTCATTTGTAAACAACTAGAAAAATCTCACCTTTCAAGTAACGACTCTTCCAATTAAGTCAAGATAGAAGCCGCAGAAGCTAAACTTTAATAACGTAGACTTTACAGACACTTTCAATTTGTAACCCGAAAAGTAGCTGTAGGAAACCTCTTTTTTATGATATTTGTACTCTACCTTTATTAATATTAAATTCAAAATAGACCTTACCTTTCGAAGGATCGAAACTTTGTTGAATTCTCACATATAGGCGCTAAACGAGAGCCTATCACTTCGTAGCTCCTCCTAAATATTTCCTGGCAAAAAGAATAAAAATATAATGCAAGAGAGTTTCCAGTATATGTTACTTAGATAAGGGGGCTTGTTAAAATGTTTAGAAATTTTCATAAAGATTAATTGCATTACCTTGTTATTTAATTTGTATTTTACAAAAAGAAGGAGGGGTATAAACTTGAGTACAAGAACTACTACTTTAGGGGCTTAATTGATCCTATAAACAAAGCTTTAAGGTACCCGTGGCAGGAAATAAATGGTAAGCAAAGAGAATTCGCAATGAAGGCTACGCGCTTTTTTGGGGATGTTAATTGTGGGCCCCTTTTACTTTACTCGTACAGTAAATTAGATGGATTTCCCTGAAACTAAGCGCTAGATTTTGAGAATTGAAGTCTGCTCAGTTAAACTTCCGGGATAAGGGAATCCCTTTTAGACCTGCTTCTAGAGAAAAATCCGGGTTGCCAAAATCCAGGTGCTCCTTATACTACCCAGGAAGAGGCGCCCGCTTTCGCAACCCGATGTCATTGACATTAGCTAATTGGATGTTGTTGAGATTCTAAAGTTAATCCATACAAATCCTCCGAGAAAACTACTTTATAAGAGGTCTCTTTAAATACTAGGGTACTAGGTAAAATCCTTTTTAAATTATTAAACAGATTAGCATACACCCTTTGTAGCTGTTTTTAGGAATGATAAAAAGGGAGGCTTGGCAAAGGAGGTAAAGTAGCTTCAACTAGAGGATATCCCCACTACATTTATTAAAAACTTTTTCAATTTCAAGTATTAAATAAAGTCGAGAAGAAGCTGTCCCTAATATGTAATTTACTCCTAATTGGTAAACCAAGGTATCCCTTTCAAATTCCGAGAAAAAGCCAGTAACCCATGACGACAAAAAATGTAAGCCGATGTCAAGTGTAATTTTAGTAAAGTAACTGCTATTAAAGATTATAATATCAACTCACTAAATTTATCTTCCCTTTTTCCCTGTAACCAGGAGTGAAATAGGCTTTTATAAGTTATCCTTAAAGTGAGAGGTCCCTAGGTTGAAATTTTGCTATTTCTTATCTTATTCATAGGTATTACCACAAGAGTTTATATTCTAAGAATTAGCTTCCTAACCCAGACATAAAGCTGAGGAGAACCCAGAGGTATAAAAAACAAGATCACTTAATTTTATGATATCTTTCCTTATTTTTATCTAAAATGAAACACTCTTTAATATTGAGCTTCTTTTACAAAACCGTCTATAAAAATTAGAATCGGTTTTTTTTATCTTTTTATTTCTAATACCTTGTTATGTCTTTAATAATGTCAGTCATGTTTTTGCTTAGCCTGCCCCAAACTCGTTAATAATTGCAAGTTCCTAAGAATTTAGAATAAAAGAAAGGAATACCTTTATAAGAAATGGATTCTATGTAATAGTGCATGCACATTACCACAGGGTTTTCTCAAAAAGGTCTGATATACATCAAAGAACTGAATACTTTATTCTAAGGTAAATTTATGATACTAGTCTAAATAATTGGAAATTGAAACCTATTTCTTAAGAGTTTAAGATTGACTTTTGTGACTTAGTTAATGTTGCTGCTTACTGATGAAAACCAAAATTTCTTTAAGAGGAATGCCTCTAAAAAAACCCTTAGCTTCAAAGAAAAGCTACTGCTCTGCCGAGATTCTCACTAAAAAATGAAATTTCTTCAATTAATCCTATATATTAAATATCTTTGAGTTGAGAACGGGTCTTACCTTCGTAACGTTTAAAGCTTATTATCCTTTTTTTTGAAGGAAAGAATCTAACTAGAATCTTTCGAAAACCCTTGTTGCTTTAGGAACTTATAACGTTTTTGTATTACATTGCAAGTTTCTTGGATTGCTTGCGGCAGAGAAAGAAAATTAGGAAATAAGGGCTTCAATACCCTATTATTTAATAAGCCCCGCATTTTCTTTTCGCATTAGTCTACGGCTTTTACAGTCTTTTTAGATAATATTAGACGGAGATCCTTTATTTTGTAGTAATATCACCAGAATTAAAGCAGGGTCTAAACGGGAACAGAGCACCAAATTTTTTTACATTCCCAGCAATTTCATATTACCAAGAATAAGGGTTTCGGTTTTCAGGATTCCCTTATAAAGAGGGGCTTGGGTTATCGCCTACATAACAAAGCAAGCTACCCGTCAGAATAAAAGGCTAGCATCTAAGCGGGGTCGCCCTATATAAATAAATCAAAATGTTTTATGTAGGAGCATAAAATCGAGCACGCCGAAAAAAGTTCCACTATGGGTAAACCTCAGGACCCATAAAAAGGACATTCGCATTCGGAACTTTGTAACACTTTCGATTATAAGATCATTAAACTAGGACAAGAGCCCTAAATTAGGTTTTAAATTAAAAGTCAATTTCTATAATTTCTATAAATTAGTATTTAACCCTTGTCAGGAGTAACCCTAGCCCATGCTAAGCAAGTATTCATTATCACAATTTCGTATTGAGCAGATATAGGGGTTTCTCTCAGTGTTACTCTATACTCTTAAAATAAACAAATAGAATTTTTAGCTAGCTGCTCCGTAGGGTAAGTTAAGATTTTTTGAAAAGCTATACAAGAACTTCCCAAGATGCTAGATACCCTTAAAAAAGGGAAATGAAAAATATTTAGCATGCGCTCAATATATACATAAATTTGCTTCAAGGGATTGGTAAACTTTTTTTAGTGTATTCCAAGGTCAATTTCTTTAAACTAAGAGTGATACTCCTGCAAAAAGCTTGCTTATTTCTAAACTTTTTAAGTACTAAAAGTCTTCCTTTTTTGCTTGCTCGGAGACTCTCTATACTCTTTAACTACGGGACTCTTTCTAGTTCTAGAGAGAGCAGCCCTTTTCTAAAAGGATACCCCTGAATAATTGAAGACTATATTAAAGCGTTTTGAAAGTAACTAATCTCCAAATTCTAAATACTACACTACCAGATTTTGTAATTTAAATAAAAGGCACCCAGGCTTGAGGTATAATTTTAGAGTGTCTCCCCCTAAAAAAGTATTCTAACTCTATCCGCTTCGGTAGATTTCTTAGATTTCGTTAATTAAACATATAGCTTACCTTAAGACTATATGTGTTCTTTCTACTATATAAATGAAAATAAAGCTAGAACATACATTCTAAATATTCAGATATTCTCAGTTATTGTATTTAGTGGAAATAAGTCAAAGTTTTAGGTGGGAAACGCTCTTTGATAAGCCCCCTTTCTATCTCTTTCTAAGAAATTCTTTTTAGCAGAGCCTGGGGATTGTAATAAAACCAAGATTCACTCAAGGAAAGGACTTGGTATCGCCCGGAAGGAAATCTGGTAAGATTTGTTGTACAGCTCGAGAATCTCATTTAGAATTTTTACCAGATAAGAAATAAAAAAGAAAGTTAAGTTCATGAGTCATTGAGAGCACCGGTCTACTATCAACAAGTCAGATTTACTCTAAGGAAGATACAAGATAAGCTCGTTGTATTATACTTTTTCAATACAAAACTGTTAAAGTTCGAGGACTACCTAGACAACACTTAATTTATTAAAATTTAATTAATAAGGGGTAACGGCAAACAAATATTTATAGGTTTTCTGTAGGACACTTCTTAGGAAATAATAATTTTGCTTTTTACATAAGTTATGAATTTCTTTCTATGATATCAAGGGA
This sequence comes from Pelargonium tetragonum, assembly GCA_036897445.1. Classification (NCBI taxonomy): domain Eukaryota; kingdom Viridiplantae; phylum Streptophyta; class Magnoliopsida; order Geraniales; family Geraniaceae; genus Pelargonium; species Pelargonium tetragonum. The sequence goes on along the minus strand of JAYMTL010000081.1, from coordinate 62,577 downwards.
TCCTCTATGCCACTTCTTTGCAGGGGAATTCCTGCAGTAATATTTAGTTTAGAGCCCGGAAGTCAAAGTATCAAAGCTTCCTGGGGTCATAACTAAAGGGAAATACGTAAGTCCTAAAATAAAGTGCCCTAAATCGCACCCCCGTTTTTAATATATCTGAACCACAAACAATAATCTAGGGAATGCTTAGACAGCCAGCTTTCTTAATCTTTTAGATTCTTATTAATAAGTAGGAAAAACTTGGCTCTCGACAAAATTTATAGGGAAGTCCAAGCACTTTAGTCTTCTTTGTTGGTGTTTAGCTTAGTGGATATAGGAAAACCTGATATTCTCTTTCCTTTTGAAGTATATTCCTAAACCAGATACTTATTAAAAGAGTTCCTATTTAGTAGTTTAACAAGGAGTCAAATTCCCTAACCTTATTAGGTCTAAAGGATTAGATTCTTTCGAGAGTCTATTCTGAGATTTCCTAGGATAAGATAAACTAAATTGTATTCTTGACCTTAGTTGTACTAATTCCTTGATAGAGAAGATAGATGCTTCCGATCCGAGTCTTAAAGCGAAAGGCTGTCCATCTTATTTGCTTGAAAGCCTGTGAAAGCAGTTCTTGCAAAGAGGGAATACTAGCTAGTCATACCTTTAAAGGATATTTAATCTCTTTGTTCAAGGTACGAAGTGGAGAGGATTAATGGATATACAGAAACTGGCTAAAATTCCCTTCAATGACTTTGGCCAGAAACCTTGTTTTAAAATGACTTATTTGTTCTCTATTTACCAGGAAATGCATGACCTGAAACCAAATACTATATAAGAAGTCCGCAGTCTCCTAGTCTTGTTAAGTTAAGGTATCGAAGATAAAGGTAAAGTCTCAAATTAAGGAAACAGTAAATAGGAAGAATTTAAATAAGTAATTTAGAAGAATATTAGCAAGATTGTGAAGTATAAGGACCTTTCAGTAACAGGAAACTCTATTTGATTAACAATTAAAAGAGATTCCAGTATTCACTTTTCTAGAGTAGAGATTGTGAAGTTTTCCAAAGCAAATACGAAACACCTATGAAAGCTCTAGAAATTGCCCTGATAGAAGTCACTCTATATCTTGTGAAATCCCTATCCTTTTAAGATCTGTTAAAACTTTTGTAATTGAAAAGGAGTGTCATCGGTTCAAACCTTTCTATTTTTACAGAAAGCTCTCTTCTATCTAGCATATCCCCGACTTGGATTTTATATCCTCTTTTGAGTTACAGGATTCCTAAACCTTCTTTCTAGTTCTAATCCTATTAAAGAAGCTTTCTATCCGTTATACCACTAAAGTTCTACTGGAGTTTAGGGGGAATTTCTTATTTATAGCAGCTTTGAGACTCTATTCCTTTTTTAAGTGTATATTCCGAGTTGAGAGTAGATACCTATCCGATAATGTATCAGAAAGAGAAAACTCCCTGTTAATCAGAGAAATATTACATAAATTTACAAGAGTTTAGTGCCGCCCTTTTTACTAACTCAAATATCATATCAAAAATTAGGTAGGAACCCACAAAAGCCTGCCTTGCAAACCGAGTGACTGTCTGCTTAATATTTAGTCAACAGTCACTTAAGATCTTAAAAATCAAACCCCACTCTGAAAACTTCATCTAAGAGATACTCCGTACTTACATTATCTCAACTGTGGAATTTCTTTCGTAAAAACTACTTGCCCTTATATATCTTCCTCTTAAACAAGATCCTCTTATGTTAGGCACTGTATTCAAAACTTCCTTTAATCTCCGGAAAGCTTTTTAGACTCCCCTTTCAAGACTAGAATTCTTTTTAATCACATCAAAAAAAGCTTTGCTTCATACCCTTTAACCTGGAATTATAAAAAAGATTCTATTAGTATAAGGGCACCCTAGTTTTATTAAATAAAACCTTACTTAACTTAAACACTTCTTAACGAAGTCGACTTTTTCTATTTTGTTTGTAACGCAGGAATCTCAAATTCTCTATCAAATGCTTTATCATAATTTTGATTTTGCTTTTTATTTAAATTAATTTAACTGCACACCTAGGTGAGTCCCGTACAACCTCCTTATCTCTCTTGAAAGCCCCATTATGTTCTATTGTTGATTAGACCATATCAATTTTCTTTTTTGTGCGCTATACTAACCCTTATTATTTGAAGGGAAGTGCAAGGTGATCTTAAACGGAATACCGAATCGAATTCCTTGTTATAAAGAAACCTTCTTGCCTATGCTGATATCTGATTTTTGCACTTTGTGTAACTTAAAAGGCCTTTTTTATGCTAGTACTTATATATACTCTGAGCCTTTGGGTAAATCTTTTAGAAATTCCTTATAATCATAGTTATATCCAGGGTTTTCGTCGATAAGATAAAGGAATCCCCTTCTTTAACTGAGGCGGGTCTATATATCATAGAAACGAGAAGTTCATTGCTAAATTAAGCTTTAGAAAGCATTTTTTGGGTTGTAGTAGAAGCCCTTGAAAAATGATAGAAACCGGCAAGACTTATAACTTTATGGAGAACTTAGAAAGAGCAAAATCCAGATAGAGAGGCTTAGTAGTAAACAGAACAATTTCTTGTGTTATTTTTCTAATACGAAAGACTTTTTCTTAACACTGGGTCCACTTCAACAAAAGTAATAGTATAGCTCTTGGAATAATTATCACGCAGACATATCTAAAACGATGGGACTTTCCGCTCAAAAAAAATTTTTTAGTTAGTATAAAGCTTTATGTGTATACGGGAGATTCATATAATTTTTAAGGGTGCCTCGCTTTCATAGGCCTTGATGAGTAGGGGTTGTAGGAAGTACCCTATTCTTTTTTGTATTGTTTATCAGCTTGCTTTATATTTCAGCCTAAAAAAAGAAAGAAACTTTAAGACATCTTTATTCTCTTTATTTGTAATATATTAGTAACCTCAAAAGAATTTTTATATTTAACAGAAAAGCTCCCTTTCTTTTGTCGCCTACCAGGTCTTTTTTATTAAAACCCTGGGGTATGCTACGCGCGGAGCGCCCCTTTTGTAACAAGCTGCTTAGATGCTTTTTCATTAAAAAATTAGACTTTGTTTACTAAAGGGTACTTTAGAGTGTTTAGCAATAAAAAACCTTGGGTAATCTAAGGTGTAATACAGAAGAGAGTCTAATTCGAGAAAGATTTTTATATAAGCCATGTAATAAGGAAGATTCCCAATTATCGTTATTTTTCCGGTTTAATTAAAGGTACTTATACACCAGACTCCCAACCCTTTAGTTGAGGCCCTTTATGGAGCTCCGTAAACTTTAGGAACCCCTTCCGTCGACTCAGCTTTTCGAAGTTCTCTATTGAAACCTAAAATTGATACCCGATTTTTTCCCAGGGGATTCCTTTTATAAACTTATAAAATCAAAAATGCCAGATCCAGATAATAAAGCACTCATAAAGTAGGGCGGGCTATAAAGTATAGATGAGTTTGTGGGAAATAGTAGCTAAATAAGATTCGATTTAAGTGATTCCTTGAGAAATAAACAATACTTATTAAAATTGAGTTCTAGAAACAGCAGTATACTCCTAAATAGCCTACAAAAAGGTCTTATGGAAATTCAAATACCAAGAGAGAGTCGGTAAAAAAATAACTTCAAGAAGGGCTCTCCTCTTAAAATTACTTAACTAAAATAACTATAAGTAGAAGCTAGATAAATGAAAATAAAAAAGGTTTGTGCATGAATCTGATATACCCCATATACAGCCCTGAGATATAGGGCACGTAGCTCTAAGAAGTGACTAAATTAGCACAAATCTCTATAACAAAATTTTAAAGAACAGATGCTAGACCCGGAAAAATCTTAAGTATTTTAAGAGCCCCGCCTTTATTAGATTCCCTTACGACAAGACTCCTTTTCTGATTGCCTAGAAGCTTGAAAACGTTAAACTTACAGAATATGTAAACTTCAATTTTGTACTTAAGTGTTGAGGCATTCTATTGATATTGAAATGGTCTAGTAGTGCCGCTCCTAATTGCAAAACATAAGGTATAATAAAACTATTCCAAGGCCGTTTAAATGCACTTTATCAAAGGTTAGCACAGTCTCCCATGGTGCAACTCCCCCAGGCTCTACTAAATACTATATATCCTTCTGCAGAAGCTTTAGGACTAAGCAAAAGCTAAGACATGGATAAAACTCGCATTCCCTATTTTCTTTTCTTAAGAGACCTTGAGCAGTCCTTGGTTTATAAACAGGGGTCATTTCCAAGAGATATCTTGTTATACATTTCAGAAATTTCGTATTTTTATAAGTTGAGTCGGGCCTTTCTTGCGTAGTTAGAATGCCTTAGTACCTTTAAAAAGCAACTTTTGTGGAATTATATTATTACAAGTACAAAAATGAAAGAAAAGGAATTCGGTATTAGGAAGGTCAGACTCGAGATAGAACCTAATTTTGTGAACCCCAAATTCATTATTTCTTTAGATTTTCAAGAGTAACCGAGATGGATACCTATACAAACGCCCCTATCATTTCCTGTAGCTGCATTCCTTAATAAGTCCAGTAGTAGACTGGGCTAGATAAGTTATTGCCTTTTTTGCTTGCATAGAGAAACTGGGATAGATATTTATACACAAATTCTAGGACTATTACTTTCCCTACCCACGAATGCTTCAAGTATTTAAGGGTTTTCAAAGTAACACAAGACTCAAGGATATAGAACGTTTCGCTTGCTAATATAGGTTTGAATCAGTATAAGGAAGCCTTAAAATTCTAATTTGTGCCTTTAAGAAGCTCGAATTAATCGTGAATAGGTTAAAGAGGAAAAAGGCTTATATCTTTTGGATAAGTAAATAAAAGTCAACAAGGTTTCGAACGTGTTAATATAAGGAAGGCAGTTGCTAATTTTAGGCCCCTTTATTACCTCGGTATTTACGCATCAATTAGTTAAGTAAAGAGCCTTTAAGGGGCAGTTTCGCCTAGTTTAGATTCGATTCTATTTGAGAGAGGGTTTAACCCAGTCCTAGGGGTCCAGTTCATAATTAGATAATTAATAGGGATCTTCTGTTAGAAATTTTTATCCCTCATCTCAGTATAATATTTCACTCCTTGCGAATAAGCGGAGTTTTTGTATAGCTACATATTCCTCCTTTAATTTCGGGTTACTACACACCACCGAGTGTCCTCATAGTTTTATGTCCTTTACAAAACTCGGTTGGAATTTTCAACCTCTTTGTATTAGCTCGGGTTTCTTATTTTTCTAAGTCAGTAAACCCTGTCCTATAACTTGTGCATCAGTTAAATAACTTTGGGCAAAAGAAGTCTCTAACATTTGACAATTTCTATGCATTTTCTTTTCGGGGGAAGAGTTGGGTGAAAGTGTTTCTCGTTATGACAGAACTTGTTTTTCAGTTACTTTGCAATCTAAAGTGTGCTAGTAAAATTACTTGAATCTTGATAGAGGGGCTCCTTAAAGGCAAGTAAACAGGCAAAGATATTCTAGAAAAAGGGAAAAAATCTAAGTTAATTAAGTACTATAGGCTAAACAAAAAAAGAATTTAGAAGTTAAGGGTTTCTAGTAGCCATAGCTTGCTTTGGATCGAAAGAATTCTCTCCTCTGTCTGATCCGACTAGTTATAAAAGTACATTTGGATAAGATGGATAAGAAAAAGAACTAAAGAGATAAAAGTTAAGTCAAAATACGACAAGTTTTTTATTACTTTTATCTAGGACTCTTGTAGGTATAAATCTTATAAGCACTTTCAATAGCTAGCATGAAGGCTTAAACACAAGTTATACAGACTCGCTCTAAAGTGCCACAACTACATACAGTGTGCTTCGGGAGGTCCCTTCCTCTTATTTAAGCATAAAAATGTGCTCGCTCACGTTTTATTGACCACTAATCCGCGAATTTCCTTTATATTCACTGGCAGCTTCCTTAGAGCAAAACTTTTTATCAAGGTTTCGCATGCTTCTTAAGAAAAAAAGGGGACCCTTTTTAAAAAACAAGTATAAGTCTAGTGAGCACCGCTTCCTATGTACTTCCTGACAATTTTACTACTAACTTCAATATACAAAGTTTCTTTTTAGATACTGAATTTAGGGAATCCTGTGAACTCAAGCCGGGTACATTTACTACTAGAATCCTTTATTATCTTGAACAACCTCTACAAGTAGTAGGACATCACTCACTGCCTGAAGCCTACTAGTAACTTTATTTAATTCCTTAAAAGGTTTCGCCTCAAAAAGCACCCAACCCCCTCCTTTTCGCAACTCCCCGTAGCTACAATGTTTATTAATACAGGAAAAATGGACCAATTAATATTAAAAGGACTGCGATTACGGGATCCCGAACAACTTTATTCTCGGATATCCCGCATTTCAACTTGAGGCATAAAAATCTTCCTAGAATAAGGGCTTTATACGTTAAACTATATTCCTTATCTAAGCGTGAAAGTCCCTTCCGTTTACCTATTGGTCATCTATAAATAAAGGGGGCTCCTTAACGAACCAAAGAAAGCTTCGGATTCTATAAACAAAGGGGGAACCTAATTCACACCAAATACTCTATAATCCAAATAAGTAAAGCTTATAGGCGGGACTTTCTATTTTCCTAGGAGTGTTCCGTTCTTTAGAAAAAGAATTGAGAGTTATAATAAAGTCTACTTTTTACACGAGGCATTTACACCCTAGTAGACCAGACTTTTCAAGTCAAACTTTTTTGAAAAAGAAAGGCATGGAATAAACAAAAAGAAAAATAGGTTAATACAAAAAACCTTGTAAAAACGCAGGAAAAGCTCAAGATTGTTATGGGGGAGGCCGAGCCTTGTTTCAAAATTCTTTTTTAGCATGGATATTCAGGAATTCCCTTTAAATAATTAGAATACAGCAGGATATTAACTTAGTCTTTGTCTGGCATTTACAAGGGTTTTAAACAGCATAAGTCTTAGTAAAGTAGGATAATTAAGGTATAGAGCTAAACGAAACACTATAGGACCCGGAGAAAACAAAAAGGGTAAATAAACGAGGAAATGTTCTTCCCTGCATGCAGGATTCCCGGCATTGCTTTAAACTAAAGTCACTTTTCAAACAGAGTATAATAGGACTTGCACCCTGTACCGAGGGGTGCCCCTACAGTGAAAACGTACTAAATTCTTGGAGTTAGACTAAGTAATAAACGAATCGAACTCTGATCTGAGGAACTTAAAGTATTTGAACTACTCGACCCCCTTTAATAAGAAATAAGAGATGTGATACTAGTTGACACTCCGATCCAAGCAACCCAGGCAAAACCCTCCATCACCGAAGAGAAACTTAACAGGTATAAGAAAGAAAAGTATCCAAAGTTAAAATGAAAAAGATTCGCGTAACTAAACACTAAAACGGTAAGTTTTAGTAAATGTTCACCTCAGGGCTGTGACCCAAAGTACTAAGAATCTCGCTAAACCAAAAAGTTGCTGCCTCTATTCCTAGCAAGAGTAACCGGGGCTCTTGTGGGGAGGGGTTGTAAGGAGCTATACTATAGAATCAATCTAAGGTACGGGATACTCAGAAAGATTCTTAACCTAAGAAGGGACGAGTTTTTTCTAGATCAGAAGGAAGACCTTATATAAAAAGTATAAAAAGGAGCTCTTTATATATATCTACTATATTTATTAATAGTGTAACTTAACAAGTAAGAGTTTGAAAATCAAAGTAAAATAGACTCATATGCTGCAGAAGGATAGGCCTCATAATTAGGGCTTGGTCCCTCCCTTTTTACAAGATATCATTTAGGGTAGGCCACGGGCAATAAATATAGTTTTCCTTACTAGCTACGGAAAGTTTCTTTAATGCGTGCGGTATGTAATTTAGTTAATTTTAAGGGCTTGTAAAATTCTTAAGATAGTAGTTTCCTGGGTTTTCTAGTGAGCGGAATCCATAAGTTTAGTGTCTAGCTCTAAAAGGCTAGGCATCATGACATGCTTTAAGTAAGGGGAACCCCGTTTTATGTGATATAGATAGTGCCTTGGCCGTTTCCTTGTCTTTGTATTATAAGTACCAAAACCTCAGTTCGAGCTAAGCTTTTGAACCCTGTCTCGGAGTTCTCAGTTGTTATAACTAGCTTTTTTATGAATTCGCAATTAGACTTAACTTTACTTAGCAATTAACTAGAATTGACCAACCCCTTTGCTTTGTCTTATCCATTGGATTACTCTTTCATTATTTTAGTTTACATTCCAAGGTTCCTTTTTCTCATGCATTTCGGTGAAGGGGCTATATACTATACCCGCTGTTTTATGAGCTAACCCAGAAACCTCTTTAAAAACCAAGTTACTAAGTAAGTGCAATACTTTTTAGGCCTAAAACTCCAAGAGAACTGGGTAGCTATTAGAATAGAATTTAGTACCTTATAGAAGAGCCAAAACTAGAACCTTTTAGTGGATTAGTAAAATGTAATGCATATAGATATAGGAGACACGAAAAGAAGATAAACTAAAACGTCGCTAAAATAACTATTTATATATAGGGCAACCTTGTTAAAGCGATATTACGGAATAAAATTAGGGCCTCAAGTAAAGAAAAAACAAAGTTATGGAAGCTCAAGTTAGAGGAACCCCACACTAATTTCTGTTATGTCATAATGTTCTGGATTCCTTACTTCGAAACGTAACTCTTACCATATGTACTGAATAGGAAGCCCTCGAAAAGATTTACCAAAGCTTCATTCTCTTCATTCTAGTGAGTAAGTGGAAAGGATCCTTATGCAGTAATAGAAAAAATTTTTATTTAGCAAGTTCCTCTTTATATAGTAAACCAATTGAATGTAGAAAGCTACACCTAGAGGGATAGCTAGGTGGTTTTCGTATAAATAGAAATATAGTACTAAATTAAGGAATACTAATACAAGATTAAATAAAGGTGTAGAGGCTTTCCTAACAATGACCAATACGCACCTATAGAAAATACAACTTCATCCTCTTTTTCTCTTTTTTGTTTTTCTTTTTATTAAAAAGAGAAAGGAATCTTACCATCCCGAACAACATATAATATTGTGGTTCAATTGAGACCTTTTTGCTCTGGCAGAAAGATATAAAAAATAAGGACGCAGTTACATGATTATATACATTTAAGGTATTGTGTTAACTATATCTTGCAGTTATACAACTCATAGGAGACAAAAGGTAATGTAATTAAGGTTGATAGATTGTAGCTTGAATCCTTTTACTGATACATACGTCCTCGATTATACCCAAAAAGTAGTAGCGAATAGCTATAGGTTCCTCTCTAATTAATAAGGGTCTCCCACCTAGAATTTCAACTTGCCAAAAGGCACCGTAACTTAAAAGGGGTTTGCTTAGTATACTTGCTTTATTAAGAGATAATGCAGTTTAAACCTGCGACCTTTATGTCTCCGCGATTAACAACTTTATAGATATTAGTTAATATATGCACCTCTGGCCTAGTTATTATTCCAGCGACTTTCCTGTTATATACAGAATTTCTTAGTATTTTTGTTTATGATTGTTTAGAAGCTCCCCGGGGTTAAAAAGGGAGGATGTAAGCTCCTAATAACGATAAAGAAAATGCGATAATATATGGTTTTAAATTAGCTATATATCTAGGTCGGATTCAGTATTCTGATAGGAGCGCTTTTATCTAAGCAATTGGACTCTACTTACTTATGCGAGTGTCTGTGAGTTTGTATTTTTGAACTAGTAATCCTCGGATTGGTATTGTGTCTACAATTTCCTGTTTAATTAAATAAGGTGTTTGACCCTTCTTAAACTTAAAGAACTTACTCTGGCTCTGGGCGGGACTTGAACCTATGCCATACACAAATCGTCCGGTACGCGCTCTATCTCTTTTTAAGAATCGCTTAGATAGATAATAAAGAGATCTCTCCAAGATACATATCCTGCAACGGTGCAGAGTTTTATATAATGAAGCAAGAATTCCTTTAATATAAGGTACATGTCACAAAGGGACTTTCAATTAAAATAAAAAGGGGCTTGTGCAGTGTATCGCGTATAGTAGGAGGTGTAGTTTACCCTCTGCGTTTCTTGATGAGGTAAAATAGCGCTAAAAACAAACGAAATTTAAGGGAACGGAAAAGATTTAAGGAGTCTCTGTTAAAAGGCTCAAAACGGGTCATAAAGTAGGGTTTGGGCGGGTACTAAGGGGAGCGTATTAAATCGAACGTAAAAGTCTAATATGTAAAGTAAAAAACCCCAGAATAGAAAATACTACAGAGTGATTTTTTGTAAAAATTATCTTTTACCTTAAAATACAAACGCAAGGACTCTTTTTAATTTGAGTAGCTCAATTCACTCACCGGAAATTTACCCCTGAAAGTCCCTTTTTTCTTTCTCTCCTGTAAAACCCTATGTCCGGGTTTCCCCCTTTTCCATTATTTGAAACTGTTCTAGAATTCTTATAACCTATCCAGCAGCTATACATTTCCTTTTAGTGTACTTCCTTACATAAAAACTGACTTTACCCCTATTGTCTTTGTCATAAACCGGTTACCTTTTACCTTTAACCTGAATGTAGGAACGACTACCGGACACCCAAAGGAATTCCCAAAAATAACTTATTCATTTTAGTGGTATAGAATCCAGAATCAAAGAAACTACTACCCCGATATACTTATCTTATAAGGGCCCTCTTTAGACTTACCTGTCCTAAACCTAAATCCTAGAGTACGGAAAAGGATCCCGAGCTTCTGCCGCAGATATTTCTTGACTAAAGGCAGACTAAGGAAAGGGTTACTCTACTCCCAAATTAACAGCATACCTTGACTTGACAAGCTTTCTTAAATTCAAGGGTATAGTGTATTGAGTGACTTCTTAGTCATAAACTAGTAAAAGAAAGATTTCATAAGAATACTAAAAAAATCTTAACCTTTGCAAATCTAGAATTAGTACCCTTTTCTGTATTATAGTATAGGAATTTATATTGATTAAATAATGGAGCGTGCCCTCTTACATTGTCACAAATTCTTTATAAAAGAAGACACTTTTAGTTATAAATTAAGGCTCGATACTCACCGTGGGGAGGATATTTAAGATTGTTAATTCGCAGTAATTCTTGAAGTATACAGGGCACGCAGACCAGATATTGCAAACTCTGGTCAATACTGTAAAGGAGCTATTACTGAGGTAGAGCTTCATTGTAATAATAATTTGTAGATTGTTTACAAAAAGAAAGAAATTAAGGATCCTTCCAAATACGGAATACTTGAGTAGTCTTGGTATACAGAGGGGATATTACTTTATTTCGAAAAGTTACCCATACATAAACATACATAAACTAAAACCCTTCCCAGGGGGATACTTGAGCACTTATAGTTTTAGCGTTTTCCATGATTTGATAAAGGGTCTGCTTTGAAAAAGAAATTGAGGCTTGTCTAAACTTTGGAGTACCCGTTTGTAATGACCGCTCTGTTAAAAAATGCCTTTATTTCTTTTTCATTGTAGTTCATAAGCGGGTATTGGGCGGCTACCCGCCGAGAGTTTAATATTATAAAAAAATCCCTGTGAGGTATCTAGGGCTTTCGGGGCTATGTCTTTCTCATAAAAATTCAATTTTGAGTTTAAACTTGCTCTAGTTTTAACTACCCAGCTTCTTAAATTAGTCCTAAGTTGAGTTTTAAGGCAATCAACGAGATTCCCCCTTCTAAACCTTGAAAGAAACTCTTATTCTATTAATGAAAAACTCTCTGTTCTAGTGAATTCGTAAAGAATTTGGCTATCTCTCGTTTGAGAACAACATATTTTTTCCCGAATTTCCATTCTTATAGCTTATTTCAAAGATTTTTCCCGGACTCTACTCAAGGGGCACTCTTCCGTTAAGCGCGCCTTACAAAAAGAAGCCTGAGCTTTTTAGTTAACAGTACGAGGTCCCTATTACTTAAAAGAATTTCTATATAAATCTATAGCTATAACTACATTAAGCCGCAAAAACTAAGTAATAAAAAGGTAACACTATTCCTCGATTAGTACTCGAAATCTGTAACATATAAAGTAAAGTTGATTTTTTAAGAATAAGAGAGATCCAAGTATATAAAAAGAAAAAACTAAGATTAGACTTGTTAGGAGTAGACCCATTAAAGTTTTTGTACCTCCATTAGGGGTCCCATTGTTAAAAAAAAATGACTTTTTAGTGTTAGTGACTGAGACTTTTTCAACAAACTAATTCGGCAACCTATCAAAACCGGGTACTTACATAATTAAGATACAAAACAAAGAAGGGAACGTATGGTTTATCAATAGAAGCTTTATAACCCTCTTTTTTGAGTTAACAATAAGGTTTCCTTTCTGAAGTTGATCCTAGAGAAGCATTCGCCGGTTTCTTGTAAGTATATCCGTGGCCCCCTGTAACCCAAGTTTTCGTCACTAGTAGTACTTTCTTGCATATCCTACAATCCTTTTTTGAAAACATAACGCAAAAGTTTTTTTTGGATGTTACATTTACTGAAAAGAGATTCTTTATATTTGCTTCGACCACTCACAAGTAAAACGGACTTTTAAACCTTATTTTATAGAATACTTAGCAGGAAGAGGTTTTTAGAAGTTTCCTCAATTACAGTTTCATATTCCAGGGGATTTCTAATTCTAGAATAGAGAACCCCTTTCATTTTTAAGTATTTGGCGGATTGAGCAAAAGCAGTAAACTAGGGTGGTTTAAGGCTGAATATTGTAACTTTTCTAAGGAATTTTATACTAAACCCTAAACCTTTTTCATTTTTAATATAAGTGATCCGGTAATTAACAGGGGCTTGTGAACTACTTCACTTTGAGTAAAACAATCTTACTAGACTTTTGTAGTTAAACCCACCTCGTATACTAAGAAATTTCTTTTCTTTTTAGGTATAAGATATGGAATCCCTATAAAGTAAGGGTCTCTAAAAAGTCAATCTTTATATCCATCTGCTAAACAAACTCTAACGTTTTGGAGTCAGTCTTTTTTGTTGTATATTTGATTTTCGGGTGACTCGGAGTAAGGTATATAATTTTAACCTTTTATTTGACACAAACTACTAGTATACATAAAAGTAGGGCCTTCTTTAATCAATCCCAGCTCTTCTAAAACTCTTAGTAACATGTATTTGCCCCTGTGGATTTTTGTGAGTTTAGTCCCAGGGGTCTTACTTCGAGATCAAGAGTATACCTACTTTTATAAACTAAAACCAATCGAATTCTTATCAGCCAGTTTCACTGAGGTTATTTTCCAAGAATTGTAGGGAATTGCTGCAGAAAAGGAGCCTTTTACATATAGCACCTCCTTCCTCGGGTTAGAATATTATTTAATTGCATAAGCCACTCCTTGACAAGAAAATTCTAGGTTTTATTTAATAGGCGCCCTTAGTGTTTAAAACTTTTGATTACGTAATATACCTCAAACTTGTGCTTCTTTGGAAATAATAAAGGGGGACTTTCCCCAACAAAAAAACAAGAATCTAGAATCTGTTTCAGTCTAATACGCCTTTTCCAGCTATAGACATAGACCGGTTTACACAGAAGAATACTGGAACTCCTCTGCTTTCCAAATAGAAGTTTCTTTAACACCTTCATTTGCCTTGGCCTAGATTCATCTTATCCATCGACAACTAGAACTTTCAAAGGGGTTTCCATTACTACCACTATCAGTTTCTAGATCAGTTAGAATTAGAAAGCAGTATTCCGATCTTATAGACATAAACCTTATTTTTTCTATTTCCTTTAGTTCTTGTGACTTCTTGGTGTAGCAAGTTGACATGTTCTAGTCTAAGAAGATAGGGAAGCTCTGTCTTTGTAGTATCTTCCTGATAATATTCCATTTTTAGTTGTAAATTTAGTTGTAAAAGCAGATAATCCTAAATTAGTATTCCGATCTAGTAGAATATAGGATTGACCACTTCCTATACCCTATTCGAACCTATGCCATTTGCTCCACTTGACTCATGACGTACTTGTAACTCAAAAGGCATCCACTCTCATTCTTATTTCAATCTCTCTAACTAAACGCCCTACCAAATCGCCTAGAAAAGAGAAAAAGCAAGGATTTCCCTTCAAAGCTCTTCTGTCTTCCTAGAGCCTACTTAGATACTTTGTTATAGGAGTTCTCTTGTAAAGCATGCCCCTTGTTCTTTGCTCTATCGTTAAGAAGGGTATAGCCTTATAAGTATATAGAAGAGTCAGTGTTACCGACCTGTAACGCAGAGAGGGAGGTTTTATCCTTAAAAGGTCTTTTCCAATTAACAACTCATCATTAAAGTTTACTTCCTAGAACGAGTAATACACTAGAATACTCACTATTACATACCTAAGTAGCCTAGAGTTTATATTAAATATTAACAAATTTTTAAAGCTAATACACTATGAGAATACAAATACAGTAAAATACAATTAAGTAACAAGAATACAATAGCTACAAAAGTCTAAGCAACAATAAGACACTGGCTACAGGTAAAGCTTCTCTTACAAAAACAAAGAGTGCCTTAGGCATAGCTTCTAACAAGAGGAAAGGAGCTCCTATAAAAAAAGAGTAAGAGTCTAGCTACAAATATTATTCTTTTCTCTGCTTGCTGTCTTAAGGATTACAAAGAGCATGGTTTTTTTTTACTTTACTTGTTGTACATCAGGATATTAGGATGGAAGAGAAATAGGATACTTAGATATTAGATCCAACTCTACTTTAAATACCTCAAATATCTCGATGCTCAAAATGCTCCGTTTAGTTCTAGTAAATTCTAGTTCTTTCTATACGTTCAATTTTATCGCACACTCTTATTATAGTACTATATAAATAATAGGCAAGCGCCCCGTGGAAATGACTTAATTCTAACCTGGCTTCGGAAAGTCCTAATTTAAAACTTCAGCCGGGTCTTGAAATATCCATACAGATATATCGTTTTATATCTAAGTACGACTTTTTAGACTGGTAGATGCTCTTATTAATACTTATTCACTCCTAAAGTGTCTTGTCATAGACCGGAATTTCTTTCGGGACTCCTTTTAGCAAATAGATCTATAAGAAAATACACCAACATTCACTTTGAAGCTGCCTTCCCCTTTTTGAACTGAAACCAAAAATTTATGACACGGTAAACTGTAAGGACTCTCCTCTTTATCTTGTTATCTTGAAAATACTTAGCCTATGGAAATACCGCGCAAGATTCCTCCTCACTTACTTTGTACCTAAAAGGCTGAAACTTAATTTCTTCCGAACTTCGGAGCTCTCCTAATTACACCCCTTTGCTTTAAGTCTCCCTGTTTTGTATGTTCTACTAGGACCTTTCCGTGCTTACGATAGGGAAACTAATATAAAAACTTTGACCAAGTCAACAAATTTCTTATCACAAAATTAATATCTTCGTTTTGTTATTCTTATAACAATAAACCTATTATGACTAAGTATAAATTTCAGATTAAAGCAACAAGCTTACCCTACCCCGCTAGCTAACCAGGATTAGAAAGCACCCATGTATTCCTCCTCTTCCCAGACCGAAAAATTCCAAGTTCGATCACACGAGATTTATCCAGTAGCCCTTCAGCTTATACTGCATACTCCGACACTAAACAAGTAATTCAGAAGCGTAGGACCGAACCCACAATAAAAGAAAAACCCTTCTCTTAAACTACAAACTTTACAACTAAGAAGGTTCTATTTGGAAACTCCAAGGATCTTATACTAGCTGTCGATTAGTAAACTTTAAAACGAATCCGTGAAAGTGTAAGTCTGTCGTAAATTTCAGGGTTTCGGTTACTATGCATTACAGGAGTTGGATTATACTTTTGACAAAGTAAGTCTTAATTTTAGGAGTCTATACTATTTAATAGCGTATTCGATCTCTGGAGGCATCCTACTAAACTACTCTTAGAATTTCCCTAACAGTTTATGTAAGTCTCGGATCTAGTTTCTAATCCTCCAACCAAAGAAATTCTTTTATCTTCCTGGGGTTAGCCGTAAACTAAGAGTTTGCGCCGTCCTAAATCCCAAATCTAGGTGTTTATAGGATTTTTCCTAATATAAAGCTCAGCGCTCTTAAAAAAGAAAATAGAGTTCCAGTATAGCTTATAGAGTTATTAAGGGCTTGAGTTGAAATATAAAGAATTCTAATTGGTATTACAAGCACTCTTCAATTCTTATTTACCGGGCTCCCTTAGTTTTCTTACAGAATCCGTTTTAGAGTTGATAAAGTTTCTTGCATTAGTTAGATAGAATTTCTTGAGTTTTCGGCGTGGGCCTTTTTGTGACATACCTAAGATCTATAAGGACGCTTTCCTAATTTTATAAGAGTCGGTTGTTTAGTTAACAATAAAATAGAGCATCTTTAAGGGGAAGTCGTATGGTGGTTCCTACTTTATATACAGCTAAAACAATCTTGTTTAAACGCAAGCAAGGGTCCGGCTTTATCCCGTTGTCACGACTCTTTAGGACTTTAGGATTAGGAACAGGTGCCATTAGTTCGAGTTAAATTTCTAGGTGTACAGGTATACTTGGTTTGGTAAAAAAAAAAGCACTTGAATTAGTTTATAGTGTAATAAGATCCTTGCAAGGCCTATTCATTTTTATAAAAACCCTCTTTAAAGGGTATTAGATCCCCCTATCATTTTGGGTACCTCCCTTGGGGATAACTTAAAGTTGACTTCAGGATCAAGGCTTTCTGCGCTAGCGCAAGCTCCGGTTTAACAAAAGCTAAAGTCCATGTAGTAGTGCAGGACCCCTTTTTTAATAGGTATTAATTTCATTACATATTCGAGGATCTATCCCATCTTCAGACTTAGGAAAATGAACCCTTTGAACTTTCCTTTTTTATACATTAGTCCTTACCGCCTTTCATTAAAATAAACACTCACTTAGGACTGTTAATGAAACCAAAAACTGTTAACCTTTTACGTACCCTAAAGTCAGTCTACCTCGTAAGGTGTTCTTACATTAAGCCTCTAGATCTCATTTCTAAGAGAAAAATCAAAACAGGAAGCCCTTGAGTACCCTTTCCAGTTAAGAAACTCCGGAGCATAATGACTTGGAATTTGCCCTAAGTTTCTTGTGACTTCTTTACGTGGAGTCCTAATTCATAAAAGTCTAAATACTAGGAAATCCCTTTATATAAAGTGAAAGATAAGAACTCTATATCCCGCACACCACTCAGAAACGCAGGTAAATTCTATTTAGTAGGCTCCTCGTTATATAGGCTTTTGACCCTTTTTATCGACTTTTATATAACTTAATAGGCTCTAGTCTAAACTCCTTACTTTTATATTGTATTGAAAATTCAGGAATCCAAGGCTACTCTTAGATATTACACATTTTTAAGTAAATACTTTCCAAAAAAGTCAAGATAACACGAATAAACCAACCTCAAGCCTCAAGTGTTATTCTCTAGAAAGGGAATTGCGATAAAGACTTGTTAGGAGGTCTATTAGGATGTCCCTCTTTTACCAAAGACTTTATAGAGCTCCCCGTTTTCTTACATTTTTAATGAATTTTTCAGAAACATTTCTAAATTAAGACAGAGCCTCAGTCTAGTATAGGATATAGTAACTGCTTTAGTTAAAAAAATCCCTGTTATCCTATATTGCCTTACTAAGCCAAAACGGGACTTTGACTCTTAACCTTTGCATTCTTGATCGGATTTTAGGAACCAGATAAAATAGGCAAGGCCCGAAACTCCCACTTAAGATTGCCCTTTCTAACTAAGGAACTCCATATCCCAAACAGGTAAATCCGATTAAGTATTACAGTATTACCAAAATCCCCGTTTCCTTATCCTTATAACCTTAATTTGAAAAAGAGACCCTCTAAAAGGAAACTTTTTACTATCTTACTATATTTTTGAGGCCCTGCCTTTCCTACCTGTTCCCTAAAAGAGAAAAGAGATTCTAGAATTTTCCTATTTTACCTTGTTAATAAGTTTAGAATCTGCACAAGCAAGTAAAACCCACCAGGGGTATCCGCTAAAGCAGTCTGTCTATACTCCGTCTAAACCCAGGAAAACCTTATTGTATCCACTTCAAAACCCGGACCTTTTATACGAGAAAATGAAATATTAAAGACTGGTACTAAACTCTTTTGTTTCTCTTGAAAAGTTTGTTAATATAGCCAAAAGCAGTTAAAAGCCCGAAACCTAGACCAGGACCCTCCTATGATAAAGCACAGAAGTTCTTCATTTCTATATTCCGGCTACCAGAATAAGTAAAAAAATAAGGGGTTTCCTTCTTAAACTAAGAGGGCCCCTTTTTAAGGTTTTACTATCTAAAAGTTAAACTTGAAAACTTGTAATATCAAAGCTAAGGTTACCCCTTTTACATACTACAACACTAAAACCCAATTTACCGCAATACCTTGATTTTCTATCTTAAAGTACCCGGGAATAGTCTGGATATAGTACTAAAACCCAGGAGCCCCCTTTTAGTTATCTCGGCCCAAAGAACTCCTTGTATTATCCTAGAGTGTAGACTTCGAAATAGCTTAGATAGAAATCGCGGAATTCTGGTTTGCCTGTGTCTTAAAGGTTTGTATTACAAGCTGCCGAAAGGGAAATAAAACGCTTATTAATTTACAAGGACGTTAAAGGTTCAATTCGGTATTCTTACTGCGTAAGTAGGATATTAGCGCAAACGTTTTATACTAAACTAAAAAGTCAGAATACGTTGTACTAAAAGAAGCCCGCTATTAACTTAGGTTAGCCGTACGGGTACTCCAACCAGCAGTATCAAAAACATAAAATTTTTATATAGACAAGATTTCAATACCTTGAGTGGTTGTTATAACTCTAGAAAATCCTTTGAATGATATACAAAAGAACTCCTGCTTGAACTTTGAGATTTTCCTTAACATTATACGAGCCTCTTAGCAATTCTTAAATACATATATTGCATAACAAGGAGTAGGGGGCCCTCTTATAAGCAGCAATACTTGGTTGAGGCAGGCCCCGTGAAAACTATACCGCTAGTTTTTCAAAGCAAAGGGGCTCTTTATTTATCTGAGAGTAAGACTCATTCTATATATATAAACTAGGAATCCGTTTTACAAGAAAGACCTTTAAAGCAAAAAGCCGAGAACCCTTTTTTGTACTCTAGGATTTAAGGTAATAAGTAAGCAGGTCTACAAAATATAGGTGCGAAGCCCTCTTGTTGTTAGTTTAAAGCGATAAAGCGTTCTTAGGGATTTTAGTAGAAGAGTTTTTACTCAATTAATATGGAGCAAGCAAGTCGACGGGGTTCTACTTTCTTTTTTAGTTAAAAAGGGAAATAAGAGCCTTACCTTTTAGTTAGTATTATCCTTTTTTGGTTTTTGGTAAGGTAACATGTAAGTGTAAGCGAGTAATTCTATTTAGTCGAGATATTCAGCTTTACAGGAATATAATGTAGAATTGAAACTATGAATGAGTTGCATGTGAAGTTCTCTAAACTAGGGCTAAAGTTAAAGGAAGTTTACGGTCTAGTAAATAGCGTAGTGAACTTCCAGTTGTGTGTTTATTAAAGTGAAATAAAAAAGAGGCGGCTTTTCGTTCTTAGCTAAAATAGAAAGGACTGATTCTTTGTTTACTTACAGGTATTGGGATTAAGATACTTGTGTTTTTAGGTTCGTCGGTATACTCAAGATACTATCTTGCATCTCCCTTCCTCCGGATGCCTTCCGTCGGTAAGAGTAAGCATCTCCAAACTCGCCTAAGGCTTTATCTTCTCTATATTGCTAGCTACAACTAACAAGAGGGATCTACCTTAACTGCCTATTACTTTCTAATTAGGCAAAACAACTCGATGAGTTCTCGGGCTTAGGAAGTTGTAAACAAAGGTTTTCCTAAAGTGGGGATCCTAAAGCATATCCAGGACCCTACCGGGCAGCTAAACTAGAGCAATAAAAGTTATTCCAGAAAATACCAGAATCCCTTTTTCAAATGAATAAATCTTCCTTTTCTTTAAGTTTTTTGAAGTAACAGTCTAGTTTAGAGTCTAGGACAGAACAGATAAGTAGGTAGGCTATAGAAAGAGTTTGGTTTTAAGGTATTTAAAAGGGATCCGGAACATAGTAGGGTGCTCTTTTATATTCCTTTGTTGTTTACAGGGTTTCAATTCCAGAGAGTAAGTTAGTTAGGTAATAAGAGATTCCTTTAGTTCTGAGTTTCCAGTAAAAGAAGTCAAGTGAAAGTCCTCTTACACCCTTTTGAAATTAATAAGTATAAAAAGGTCTACAATAGAATCAAGGAATTTCTTAACTTAAAAGTTCATATAGGGAGTATCGCTACAAAGACTAAGAAGAGTATGGCTAGCAAGAGAGTTATAGGTATTAATAAGGGGGTATCCTAAAAAAAGGTATAATAGCTCTGAAAAGTGTTCTAGCTCAAAAGAAGATAGTTCTTTAGATTAAGCACAGGTTTGTAAGAAAGAGTTTTAGTTATGGAGAAAGTTACAGAAGAAAAATAGGAAATCGAGCTTAAAAGAGTATAGCCCATACTAAGAATAAGGGTATAGGTGTAGAGTACAAGTATAGCTTTAAGAATTCGAGTAAGAAAGGTTTCTACTGACGGGAGAACTGAGTACAGGGGTTTTACAAGAGATAAAGAACTAAGAGACTTTATAGGGAATTTAAGTTTAAGCTAGGAATCGGGTATCCTCTTTTTATCTTTCTTTGTCTAACTTAGGATTGTTTGGTAAGGAGGATTTTTATTATACTATATTGATTGCATTTCCCTGTCTTCTGGTTAAAGGTAGTAAAGGAATAAAGAGTAGGAAGTCTGAGTAAGAAGGTAGAGGTATTACAAAATACAAAAGATGGGTCTAGGTAGGCTTAAGAAACAAAAAGTTATCATCAAGAATGAGAGACAGAGCTATAGTGTAGCTATTATGACAAAGAAAGCTATCATAACAACTATATATATTCATATTCAAAAATCTTAGGTATCGACTAAAGTAGAGTAGTTTACTTATAATTCAAAAGAGTAGAATTTTTTATTCTAGTTTTATCGGGCACTGGCATAACAAATAGAAAGCCCTTTTAAGAGTTCTCGTTTAGAGTTTTAGGAGCACTCGAGACACTTATATATCCTCTAATCCTTATTATTTAGCAGGAACTCCTCTAGCAAAGAGGCTTTGTAAGAAAATAGGGGTGGTGCTAGAATTTAAATTGTAAAAAGTTCCTTAAAAATTCGGCACTAAAATACTTATCCCGAGATCCTGGTAGGAGCGCCCCTCTGGGTTATAAGGCAATACTTCAGCTTCTATCTTAGTTCAACCTCATATCAGTCTTGTTGAAAATGCTTTAGTAAGCTATATAAATAAAAGAGTTGAAGTTACTTCAGTTTATCTTCTTATCCGCCGGACCTTTACAAAAGTTAAGACAGTTAAGCTCTCCTTACGGGCCCTCTATCCCACACGGAGTATACCGGAAGTTAAGTTAATAAAAGCAAGCAAGGGTTTTGTTCTCATGTTCCTTTGTTTACCGATTCCAGATAGTCCACGTAAGGTCTTTCCTGTCTAGTAAAGAGATAGCGTTAAAGTCCTTTTTAACCGATCCAGGAAATAGTACAGGTTTTTGCTGAACAATTTGGGTAGAATGTAACTGAGTAAGTAAATCGGGTGGTATAGCCCATACGAAAGTTATAGCTTTTAAGAAAAGAGGTATGAAGAATACAAATCTCAATCCAGTTAGTAATAAGATAAAAGGGATTTTAGAAAACGGAATTTTTAGGTATTCGAAAGTTAGATTGCTTTTATGCTTCTGTTTTTGGATTTAAAGTATATAGAGGTAAGAGGTGGGCTGCTCTTAATTTACAGGGTAATTAATATAGCGTAGCCTTGTTCAATAGTGAAGGGTTTCCAGCGTGCTAGCTCCGTCAGGGTTTTTCTTACATTTCGGATATAAGTATAAGATTCCATTGCTTAAGCTCTTATAAAGTAAAGAGGTTTCACTTACCTCTATATCTTGCTCCTCGGCAATTAGAAAACGTGTGTTGTTTTAGATTGTTTAGGAGTTCCTTAATGGGATTTCCTTAATTTTATCTTACTTATTTCCTAAGCACTTTAACTAAGAGAAAGAGTTTTTCTAAAGGAGTTCATTCCTAATTTGTTAAGGAATGCTTTTTAATTTAATATGATTTCCTTAGTTAATGGGGATTTACTACTCTTCCCTGGAGTTACCCCAAGACTTTTAGGGAAGATAGGAACAAAGAGGCCCTTATCTATTTTCACTTTGAATCCCTATGAACTAAGAAAGCTCTTAATAAAAAAAGCTATTTTATAGGTAGGAGTAACAGACTATAATATTAAGTAAGCGTGGGTCCAACCAAGAGGATAGCGGCTAGTTAAGGGTTTTCCTAAAAAGGTAATTCCTAGTTGTTAAGCCTAGAGTTCTGAAGTCTTTATAGACTAGAAAAGCAGACTCTTAATTTACTAGAAATTCCTTCTTTTTGATCTGTCTTGTTGTAAGCTAAACCCTTCTTATGAGCCCTGAAAAATGACTCTGTAGTTTAATCCTCTTAGCCGCATTCGTTGTATTCTTCTTGATAGGAGTCTGTACCTACTGTAGCTAGGATATCACCTCCTATTGTTAGGAATTTTATCTATTAGTATATCTATTTAAATCTTAGTTATTATTAGATAGTTAAATTATTATAGATTTTTGTAGTTATTAAAGGAGAATGCCTCCCGCTCCTTGTGCTTATTGCTAAAAGAGGGAACAAGCTAAAGGGAACAGGATACTGCCCTACCGACTGCAGCGAGGTAATGTAATTAACGCATAATAGTTTCTTGAGCGCGTACGCATGCTTTATAACACCCCACAAATTCTTATTCTTTCTTTTCTTGCTTCTTTCTTTGTTTATATGAGCTATACACGCTATACCTCTTTTATTATTTTTATTTGTTTTAGGAGCTATAAGGATTCTTATAACTGTACTACTGTCTTATGGGTTATTTTGGTTCTATTGTAGCTAGAGTCTTTTTATAGTAGTTATTGTTATAGCTTATTGTACCTGTTGTGTTGTTAGTCTTTTTCTTACATGTATTAGTAGTTTAGATTGTATTATTATTATATATAATAGGCTTGTTGTTCTTTTAAAGTATACCCCTTGTCTTTATCATTATAGAGGCGTTCGCCTTAGTAGTAGATTGTAATAGTGTAGCTATACCTAAATTCGATTCTTTATTCCCCTCTTTTTTAGAAGCAATTCAAGAAATATGTAATTAAACAGGCGGTAAATATCTGAAATGTACAAAAATCGCTCGCTAGCTTTTGTTTTATCGCATTTAAATAGCCTTAGAGTGGGTTTTAGGATTCCTGTAATAGAGTTGTGTTGCCTTGAGGTGTAAAGCGTTCCTTAAGATTTTTCCCAAGAGCTTTTTAGTACAGTACGGTTATCCTATTTTGCCCAAAAATT
Organism: Pelargonium tetragonum; assembly: GCA_036897445.1. Taxonomy (NCBI): domain Eukaryota; kingdom Viridiplantae; phylum Streptophyta; class Magnoliopsida; order Geraniales; family Geraniaceae; genus Pelargonium; species Pelargonium tetragonum. The sequence goes on along the minus strand of JAYMTL010000081.1, from coordinate 39,267 downwards.
TTAAGTTTACTAACCGATTCTTTTTCTTTTATAGTAAGATAATCTTACAGGGACATGATCCGCTTAACTTTAAGAATTGAAACCCGGGAAACATGGGACCAGGCAACCCTTTGACTTATACTCTTCGAGTCTTTATAGCTATCTGTTTTTGTATCTTAAGAGCAGCTACACCCGCCTTCTTATAGGATATACTCTTCTAGGGATTTCCCCTTTTTTTAGTCTTTGTAATACTCTAAAACTCTTAGCCTTACTGTATCTCCTTTCTTGTGGGTCTTTGAGCTATTTCTCTCGCTTAGAACTCTACCCTTACTTGCTCTCTATCCTATGTTAACTTTCAGGGCCCGGAAACTGGGAATATCGGAGCTAGAACTTCCTAAATACATAACTCTAAAAAACCTTCAAAACAGAGCATAATAGGATAGAAAGAAAACGAAGATTATATACTGTTTATGATGGGAATTTTAAGAAGGGGTCCCTCATGAATTAGAACTTTTATGGAAGTGAGGGACCTGTGTAAGGAGTTTTCCATGCTGTAAAAGGAAGATTATTATATACCTTCTAGACACACCAACTTCATACTGACTTTAATACCAGGTTTTGTACTACCTTTTTTCTGTATCCCCGGTTTCCTTGTAGTCTTGTTTGGTTTTCTTAGTCTTCGCGATAGCCTAACTCTCACTCTTTGAATTCGCTGTACTTGCTTTAGTCTTAGTTACCTTATGAGCCCTTATCTTTGTAGCGGCGCCCTGGTATTATAGAGGCTAGTATTATATATAATAGTTGTTGTATTACTCTCTCAAGTCTTTATTAGTTAAGTTAATAGATAATAAGTATTCCTAATTAGAGTTTTTGGTATTAGCTTCCAATTCCTAAATTCTGTTATCTGTTGTTTCACTTATGTTTCATTTTACTCCTATTCTAATGAGACCTCATTCTATACGTGATATATAGGCTGTACGCACGCTTTAGTTACCTTTTTCAGATTCATCAGTTTGTCATAAAATTTTAGTAATAATAGGTTAAGCAATCTTTCCACTTTTGGTTTTTTAAAGGTTAAGTTTCAAGCCAAAAATTGCAGTAAAAGTTTAGTGAAATTCGCTTTTATGGAAAAAGCCCTTCTTAACTATGATGTGAATCTTTTAAGTCTGCCTTAAAGCAAGCTCTCAAGGACTTCCTAACCCTTTCAAAGGTCAAAATGCAACCACTTTTTATAGTATGCCGAGGGTTCAAGTCCTGCAGTTTCTTTTAATATTTATAAAAAAGTTTTCAGGATAACGTAATATCCGACTAACCTGAGGGTTGGCTTTTATGAGATTTAACAGAAATATTAAAGAAATGGGGGTTTATTGACGAAAACACAAAAGGGTATCTCGTGCGATTAGAAAACTTTTGTTAAAGTAAAATTGCAGAGGCGCCCAGAGTCATTACGTATAAGACTTTTTATTGGAAACGAGGAGGCCTCTTTGATTTGAATTACCTCCAAGATTTAAGATCCCGAGGCCTTGTGTTGCGTTGGCCTTTTCCTAAAGTTGGGTACTTTAATAAAAATGAAGTAGGGCAACTCCTTGAATTTCCCAAAAATTGTTAGATCCATACTACTCCTTAAAAACAAGAATTGAGTATTCCGAGAGGGAGACCCAGTTGATTTCATTTAGTTTATAGGCTTAAAAGTGTCCCTAGGATAAACTCAAAAATGGGGAACTCCTAACTTATGCATGCAGTTTCATGTCTACGGAGCCCGGATTTGACTTATTTTCCAAGAGACTTTATTTACCTAAGTTTTGATACTATATAAGAAATTCCTCAATCCATGCAAAATTTCTTTATTTGAGGGAGTCCTTTCTTTAACATTTCTAAAAAGTATTTGCTTTTTTTAGCACTTCTCCCTGATTGTAAAGTAATATCGTATTTATCATTTACTTGTATCTCCTTGACGTCAAGCTTGATAATTATAGAACCCCTACCGTTATAAAAAAGCCTTTTTCAGTAAGGCCTATTGAGTTTAGGACTGAGCTAAACAGGTTCATTCTATGATAAGTCATTCTAGTTTTTATCTTTTTCAAAAATAACGAGGGCTTAGCTTCGGAATTTCTTTACGTAAAAGCATAAGTAAATTAATATTATTTATTATAAGGATCCCCCCGTATACTAGACTTCTGAATCTTAGCTACTAAGCCTCAAAATGTTCCTTAGCTCTTTGCAGATAGACAAAAAGCCCCCTTTTGTTATTTAACAGTTTTCTGTTAGAGTTCTTTCTAATTAAAGCTGTATATATTATGCAAAGACTTTTACACTCAGAGCCCCCTGGAATCTAATACATATTTATTTATATTCTCCGGGTGATATGAACGAACAAATTTCGAATTTCGGGGGAATTTTTAGTTACTAGATCAAACGTCTTGGTCTAGATTCTGCGGGATGCTTATTATCGTATTTCTCACAATTCCTTTGGGTTCCACACGTAAAAAGTTATCTCTTCAAGCTACAAAAAAAGCTAAACTTTAGCAAAGAACTCTTTTTTATACAATATTAGTTATAGTAACAACTTACCATAAAATTTGAAACTTAGTATCGACGTAGATTGAGTTTAGATAACAAAGGCCTGAAAAGGCAGTTAAGTATGTGGTTCAGAGCACTGAAACTTGTTGTGTCAAAGATTTTTTCAATTTGCATTCTCTTTTTAGCCAAGATTAGATATTAAAAAAGCAGTTAGCCCTAGTAAAGAGGTTTATACAAAAGGATATTTAGGCATTCCTGGAGCTCAGGCTTTTCGAGGCTCTACAAAAAGGCTTTAGTTTGACAAGGGGTTTTTACGACAAAAATGAGTCCAACGAGTTCTCCTTATTTCTTTTTTACTTGTTTCTTAGATACTTACTGTCTTTAATTGTTGAGAGTGAATTTGCTTTTGCTGGATCCTCTATTAGGCTTATTCTATTTCTACGTATTCTTCTGAGTTTCCTTCCATTAGTATTAGAAGTCTCTACCGCGTAACCCTACGCGAAGCATATTTCTTCCTGAATTAGTACAAAGCGAGCATTAAACAAGAATCTGTGCACTAGGAAACTTGGGTATATACATAACAGTTAAGAAATAAGTATAGGAGTTCCAAAGCAACTATTCCTTAAAGGAGCTTCTACATCAGGCCAAATAACTTTATAGGAATACCTTTTTAGATATACAATTCTATTTTTGTATAATATAAATTTGAGCAAATCCAGTCAAAATGAAAATGAGATAGAAACTGCTATAAATTTCTATGTCTCTAGTTAAGATATTTAAGATATAGGGTATCCTATTGCAGGCTGCTGAACAAGGAACTAAAGCGCTTCCTAGTTTACAAGGGTGCCGTAGGTTCTCAAATTGAAAGCGATGTAGTTATAGTATAAAGGGGAGCTTTAGTATTATACTTCTCTTTGTATTTGTATACAATTCTGGTACGAGTTAGCGACATGAGTCAATCAATATTATAAGAATAAAAGCATCTCGTGAGTTACTTTTAGTTTTTAAAAGCATTTAGACTCGGGTGTAGTTAAAAGACTTTATCAAAACTAGACTAAAAGCTGCCGAATCTAAGAGAATTCCTTGTAGCCTGCAGGGGATACCGAATCGCTTTATTTTGTACTCATCTTAAAAACCAGTGAGTGAAAATCGCGGGACGTTAAAAAAAAGTCCTTGGATTGTAAATAGTTTGAATTTTTAGTCTGAGTCTTTCTGTACCCTAAGAGGGGTTCTTTACAAAAACCCAGTAAAAGTTAGTTGCTAGATTTATAGAAGACTTGAGTATAAGTGGTAGCTCCTAAAACACAAAAAGGAATTTAATATATCCTTTTTCCGGGATAGGGGTTTCATTGTGGTTTTGTTTGATCTTATAACCTCTTAGATTAGAAGTTGAATAAGAAGCCCGTGGCTGCCCAGTTTCCTAACGGATACGTATGAATTAATAAGTCTTTCTGAATTAGTAAAGTATTAAGTTTAAATATACCGGGATCCTCCTTTATATTGCCTGGTAGAGAGCAGTAGGAGCACCACACCCCTTAGACATGCCAACGTACATCAGCGCTGGTTAAGCTTATCAATACAATGTAGGTTTTCAAGATTATTGACTCAGTAACTGTCGGATCCGTGATATATGCTTTTATACAAAATTCTCCTAAGCTCTTAATAATTCTAATTTTCTTTTAAGGGTCTTCCTTTTTCTAGCACCTTATTCTCTTACTTTTTTGTAAAAAAAACCCTTCAGAAGCTATAACCTTTACTATACCTCTGACCCTGTGGTAAAGTTAATTAAAAGGATATTCGCAAGTTTTGGTTATTATGCATATCGTCCTAGGTACTACGCGGAAACTGAGTAAAACTACACCTATACAGGGGTTTTCCTATTCCGTATCCGTAGGAGGGCCTTGAGAAATTCCTTTAATATTCAAGTTTGACCCCTATAAAGAACAAAATGAAGATCCGGTTTAGGATTCTTAAGAAGGAGTACTTCCAGAGATTTAGTATAGGGCTTCTCTCGAATATTCTGTATCCTCTAGAACAGCCGCTATAATAAAGAGAATTAATAAGCAAAACAAGGCCCTGTAGGTACCCTAGTAAAACAAGAATCTAAAAACCAGCATATACATAAAGGACCCCTCCGACATACTTTTAAAGTAAATGCTTTAACAAATAGCTGGCAGCTTCTCTCGTTCAAAGTTACGGGGAAGAAAACAGAACTAAAAAAAATAAGAAATATATCGAAAAGTTGAGGTAAACTCGTAGACAAAGGTTATATAAAGCAGCACCCTAATAAAAGCGCTTTTTTGTTTAAAACTTAACTAAAGGGGCATCTGCTTTGAGAATAGGGTATTACTCAGAAATTCCTTGTAACTACCTTTGATGGATTGAACCAGGTCTAGTAAGGACTTTCCATAAAACTAAGTTTCAGAATACAAAAGACTGAAAATTAAGGATAAAGAGATTAAATAGATGGTTAAGACCATACTCCCTTTGCTGAAGTTTAATAAACAGTTAAGCCACGATACACTGCTCAATAGATATCTTCAGAATTCAGAAGTATAAGAAAAGAGAAGCTCCACAAAATACAACTCATGATCGCTAGAGAATTACTATTATCAAAGCGATTTTTATTATATTAAGTCTAGGGTTTTGTCAACTAACGCTTTTTTTACTCTGGATAGTCCTTTAGTTTAATACGCACGAGACTTTAGGTTCGAACCAGCTAAAAGTCTTTAGGATCCTTCTTATTTCTTTCTTGCTCATTTAATCTCTTAGGGCTCCTCGCTAGTACATACCAATAAAAAAGTCTTATTCGAGGCCCTTATATTCTAAAGTCTTATTCGAGGCCCTTATATTCTTTTGTGTATTTGGTATTAGGACTTCCAGTAAGTAGCTAAAATATCTTCCACAAGTGGTGCTCAAAAGTCAAAGTGGATTCATTTAACCCCTCGGGATAGGAAACTCGAGGTATATACTGGTAAACATCTTATTTTTGTCTAGTCTATCTTATTACAGGAAATATTAAGCAAAACTTCCATAGCGAACCCCTTTTCAACAGCTCTTTATACTTTATAACTGAATAAAACTAAGATTTTGGGGTTATACACTTTATCAATAAGAAAAAAAAATCTCAACTCCATGTCGTAGTGTAAAGATATATGAAGGTATTGGGAACCTCTAGGAATTCTATAGGAGAATTTTTCTTAGTAAATTTCAAATTGAAAGTCTCGACTCGGAGGTTATGCTAACTTAGCAGCCACTGGGATATAAGCAGTATGAAATACTCAACCCTTTTAGTTTTAGTAATGAAGACTGAGCCTTTAGTAAAATAAATAACAATAGTAATTAGGATCTTATATCACAAGTACCACCTGTGCTAGTAAAACTTGGTAATCAAAAACTCAGGAGTTCCTGCCCTTAAGAGTTACTCTTACTATAACCTAACAAATTCTGGGAAAGGACAAAAGGGATCTCTCAGCCTAATCCGTTTTTGTATTCTAAGCTTACTTATAGGGTGTCTCTTAATTTGAAATTTGACTGTTAATTCTAATTACTTTCATATCCCCGTTAGAGCCTCCTTACGGCAAGAAATCTGGTAAATTCTATTAGCAATACAAAACTTTATAGAGAAAACTCCGCGAGACTTAGTTCTTAGAGCCGCTATAAAATACACTTGAAGAGATGAAGACTTTTTGGTTGTAAACTTTAAGGGGCCTTTTTATAAGTTCATTTTTTGTACTAAGAAGCATTCATTCCATTAACAAGTACTACGGAAACCCCTTTCTCCAATTCTAAAACGAGACTCTATTAAATAAAAAACTCCTTAATTTTACTAGAACCGACTAATATAGTAACTTCAGGGTCCCCTAAATAGAAAATAGTATTTGTATCTTGCTAAATAGAAGAAAACCAACTGAAGTCGAAAAATCTCTCGTAAGTTGAGAACCTCTCTGATAGTCTAGTAACTAAAGGTCTAGTTTAATACTAATAAAGTTCATAAGAGCCTTCATGTCCGGTCCACCCGTAGAATTATATTAAATAGGCATGAGATTGTCAACAGGGTACCTTAGCACCTTGGCAAGCCCCTTTCGTGAGTAACTAGAAGGGTCATTTCTATTCTTTTAGAGATATAGCATATTCTACTAGGAAAGAGTTTAAGGGGTAGATAAAATGTAGACAGATGACACGCTATAACCTTTAGTTCCATTTCACTGCATAGCGATAAAGTTCTCGTCTAAATTTAGTAAGTACACGTAAGACTTTTTGATATTAGTAGCGTATAAAAAAAGAGTCGGCGTAATACTTTGTACGGGTTTCCTGGTATTTCTGTTTAGCTGTATCAAAAGTTGAGTTGTTATCATACATTTATAAGAAAGAGTCAAAAGTCTGGTTTATAACATGTAAAGTAGAGAATAGGGTCCTACCGTGATCTTCCTTGATAGAGTTCTCGAGTCCCTCTAGGCCTGGTTAATTTAAAGCATTTTTAATCCGCAAAGTATAAGTTCCGATACCATTAAAGGGCTCCCGGGTACAAGTATTTTAACTAATTAACTAAATTGAAATATAATTAGAAGTCTTTAGAATACCCTTTTATAGGCTACCGCTTCGTTAATAAAATTAGATATAGCAGCCCCGGTGAGTATTTTCCTTGTCGAGTACCCCCAACTTTGAAGTAGAAAAGCTATTCCCGTATAGAGAACCAAGCACCCTATTGGGGAATTATGCTAACCCAAATTGAAAATCAAAGCCTAGTTTTATCAATTACTGAAGTGAAGGTTTTCTTATTATAAGAAAACCCTTTTTATAGACTTCCCAGTCCCCGAGGGTTAAACCAAAACTAATAGCTAATTTTATACTGAGTACTTTTTGATACACACAACTCTTAAAAAGCTAACCTCTCCTGTCTAATGTCTAAAGACAGGTTTTTAGCTAGATAAGTTTACAACAATATAGAGACCCCTCTCGCAAAGGATAACTACTCCGAAGCACCAAGATTATAAAATAGTTCGTATCTTTTAGATAGAAAGCCCCTATAAGGCACAAAACCGGAATTAACACCAAGCGCTTAAAGGGAATACACTTTAAAAAGGGCCCCCTATGAGTAAATAAAGAGACGACAATTTTCACAAAACTTACAGAAAGTATGCCCCCCGCTACTCGAGGAAACAATGTACTAGAATATAAGAATTTAAACCCCTGGAATTCCTTTTAGCTGAAAATAGAAATTTGCAATTCTAAAGGACTTTTGACTTTGTTAGGTTTAGAAAATTCTTCTTACTTTACTGATATGCCTGTGCTTTTCTGGAAAGGCTTCGACTGAGTGAGACACTAGAGCAAACCTTCAGTACCTTTATTGAGTATATTCTCTTAAGGAGGTTTATAACAGGGGGGGCTCCTAGTAACGAGAAAAACTGAACGGATTGAGAGAAAAGTTCCAGCTTGCGTCATAAAGGAGCCCTTTTGACATATTAGCCCCTCTCTGCTTATTGGAAATTCTTAGAAAAGCACTGCCCTAACAACTATGAGTTCACTTCTCAACTATAGGCTCCTGTTTTCTTACTTATAGGGGCTCTGTTTCTTTTTTAACAAGACTTCTTGGAGCTTACAAAGATTCAAGGATAACTCGAATTTCGCTGCTAAACTTAACCTATAGCAGCAAGTATTTGTCTTTGTTGTGGGTATATTCAACAATTCGACGCCTTTTAAAAAAGAAGGGCCTAATAGGGGGTTCCTCTTTTTAATTTTAATCCAAGTTTCATTAATAGTTTAGTAGTAGAGGGGGTTTTACAATGTTAAGTTATAAGGTGCTGCCAAGTTTACTGGATTTCGATTTATCTAAAATAAAACAAAGTTTTTAGTTTAAGAATGAAATCTTTCTCGTGATATACTAGATCTATGAACATGACGTCGTTTCCAAGACAATTTAGTATACGATTTCGTGAATGATTATTAAATGAAATGCCCTTTTTTTGTCGACCCTAGACGGTGAACCTCTTGAATTAAGTATTCATTTTGATAAAAGGTTTCCACCAATCTTTTGTTAGCTCTAATCGCGCATCCCAGTTTCTACGAGATAAAAGCAATTCTATATAAGTTAAAGTGTTACAATGAAAAAAGAGAAATTTAGAAGTTCGTTAGATCCACTTTTGGTAAATTAGTTGCAATCCAAGAATTCCATATACAAAAAATTCTATATTTATCTTTTCTCTAGTGTACCGAGATACCTGCTTTTCCCTAAGTGGGTTAACCCATTAAAAAGGGTGCGCAGTTCTATTCTTTTCTTTGAGAAAATCCGCATTCGAGTCATATTAAGATACCTGGATAACAAGCAACCAAGGGTACGTATGTAACTAAATTAGGAATTAACAAGAATTCTTATATCTTTTATCTTTAAGGCAACACCTTTATTTATAAATAAGGGTTCAATACCTTGCCTAACCTATATCATCCTCGGGCACTTAGTTGGGATACTCCCGACCCATTAATCCATTAATAACCTCTAATCTCCCGAAGTCAGGCAATAGACCCTATATTTTAAAGGAATGCCCTATTATAGAAATTCAGTCCCCAGAATGAAGGGAACAACTTATACAATACTCTTTTAACTTCACTTATGAAGTTTTTATTTTAAATGTAAACCTATAATATATAAAACCTAGTAGCCCTTGCTTTTGCCCAACTATTTATTTGCTTTTCCACCAATATATTACAAGCTCAAGCACTAGCAATGCCTATAATGAGTAAGAGATATAGAATTTTAAGATTCTGGACAAAATCAGTCTTCAGATAACGGGGTTTTTTAGTATTCTTTAAGCTATCTTGCTAGAAGAGAGGCTTGGGGGAGAACATAAGTCTTAAAAATCTTTGTAATTCTGAAGATTTTCTTTCTTGTGTATGGATGTAATCTAATAAGTATGTAAACATGAATATCTACTAAAGCTAAGGGAATACCCTCGCATAGAAATGGGCCAACTTAAGTCGTCTTTCTACTCGAATTGTGGAATTAAAATAGTTCTACTTTACCTCTGTTCAGCCTAGGAACGAGGCTGCTATTTTACGGATTCCTGCTCTTAAAAAATAACAAATGCTTAACACTAAGAATTCTCGTAACCTTTCTAATTAGACTTCGGATTTCACGAAATTTTCCACTAGGTTTTCTAAAGGTTTTTATGCTTTACCCGGAAGCGCTTCGATGGATTTCCAGTTATCCGCAAATAGTAGGGGCTTTTGGCGCGGGCATCCCTAGGCGTAAAACTACTCTGACAGGAAATTTGAAACCCGTTTACTAAAAAAGGGGCCGGAATTTTTGACAAACAATATATTACCTTTACGACTTAGAAATTTATCCCGTGGTAAACAGGTGGCTATATCAAAACAATCCCAATATTAGACAAAAACTTGTTAGCACGCAATGCATAGGGTTACTCAAGATATTTATACATTTTATTAAGGACATTTCACCAGGAGACACCCTTTTCGAGGTTCATCCTTTAGTTCCTTACTTTATTAGTCTAGCTCCCCGGCTTCTTTGTTTATAATCCTTTCTCTTTACCAAGCAGTACTATAAAAACCCTTACCGAGAAGTCCAAAGCCGCCTAGAATCTTCTATTTTCTTTATGTAGAATACTGGAGTTGAAGTCCCTTTGTCGTACAAGGTAGGGCTCCGTTAACTAAAAATTATCTGCTATCATAAGCGTATCTTGCCCTATTTCTTTCTGAAATTTGACTCACTCCTAATCCGATAGAAATTTAACTACTCCGGCGGTTCGGGGCTTGCATGCACTAACTCTCGATTCTCTATATACGCAAATTTATAGGGGTCTTCCAGAATCCCCAGCACCTTTTAGAGTAAGCAAATTGAACTATGTAGTGACCTAAATATTAAATATATAAGGAGGGATACCCGCATGGATTGCCCTTTCTTGTAATAATTCTTAATTCCTGAGCAATTCCTTTCCTGATTAAGAACTTCGTATTTGTATACAATATTTATATATCTTCTACATTGAGGCCTATACCTATATAATTACCTCCTATAAATGAAAAGGCCCTAGTTATCTATACCCCTACGATAGACAAGAACTTAATATGTATTTTCCCAACTACCCGGGGTTACTCCCAAAGTTTTAAGGACCCAACTAAGCTGCAGCCAGGCTTTTTGGGGGTTATTTTTTAAGAACGGGTTCCAGAGTATATGCCTCTAGTCCCCTTAGGTAGTATGAGATTTTATAAGCTTCATAAAGGAAATATAAGAGTAACTTATATTCTCAACCAAAAAATGAAATTTAAATAGAATTATCTACTTTAGTGATCCACGCGTTCCGAAGTTTACTCCAGGATTCCTGAACAAACACTATTGTAAGCGTTTTAATTAATTTGAGATTGATCGGTGTTATAGATAGTTATAGATATAGCAATGAGTAGGAAGAATGTGCCTAATTTCTAGGGGACTCCCTTAGTTAATAATACGTAGGTTAAGGTGTGTAATAAAATAAAAGCTCTTATGATAAATAAGGACCTCAGGCTCTAAAGGATATAAACTAGATGTTCCGTTTACTCACAAAAAGACCCCAACTCAGAACTGATAAGCAGTATTTTAGAAGGTTTCACCACTCTGAGATTAAACTAAGCTAAGTGTTTAAAGTAGTAATTCTATAATTACAGGGGAGCCCTAGGGAACTAGAATTCTATATTTTAGCGAATGAAGCCCTGCGAAACAAGCAGTTCTAAGCAGAGCTAGGTTTAGACTTACGCCAGTTTCTTTCCGTTTTTAGTATCCAAAAAGATCTTAAATTTATTTTGCTCAAGACTTTTTAGAAGGGTAAAGCAGACTTGGTAGGTTTAATTGGTTACTTCTTGGTTGGCGCGGCTACTTGCTTACAGATCCCTTTAAAGGAATTGAAATCGAAAGACATTCTGGTACAGATCACAAGCACAAGATCTTTCAGCACACTTTTGGTACTGCATTTCGCACTATTACAGACTAGGCACTAACCGGAATTTTGACTTATGTCTACCTATTTTACTTTGACGGAGCAGGGCTTCTATATCGTTTTTAAATAAAAAAGTACTTTTCGTAAGGACTCTATTACCACAAGGACCTCTTGTGATATCCTTTAATATAAATCTTAGGGGCATTTAGAAACTCGCTTTACAGGATCCTGTTATTTATAATGAATTATATATAATTATGAAAAGTGTAGTGCGAACTCCCACGAAAATTTATCCCAGGCCACTCTTTAGTTAGCGAGGTTCCGGTCTTACTATTTCGGCAGAAAGATCTATGAAAAATCTAGACTAGCTTGCTACCTTCTCACCATAGCGGATCCCAATAAACTAAAAGCAATTTAGCTCAGGGTCTCCAGAATTCCTTTTTCTAAGGGGGGTTACTTATAATAAACGAAGAGTTTTTTTTCCTTCTAAGTATACAAGATATTCTCATCCTATTACCCCGCATTTCTCTACCCTTTAATTAAGCTAATTACTTTTTAATTAATATTATGCCTGCGTCAAACTATTAGCAATAAAACGGATTCAATTTCCTTTACTTTTATTAATTACCCAGTAGCGAACTAAACAATTAGAAAACAAAAAGCCTTCTACCAAACCAAATAAAGAGCCTTGTAAAAATCGGACCTATTGCGAGTCTGATGCCACACTCTTTAACTTTGCAAATTGCCTATAGAATTTTGTCAACAAGGAATCCTCTTAAGCTAAACTAGAGATACTACCTTTCCTATTTCTCTCTGGTTTTGACCCTTTCAAGAGCTCCGAGTATAAAAAGAACTCTGGCTTCAATCAAAGAACTTCAAACGGAAATCTATAGCTGCGGATAATAAGTCTAATTTTAGGTGCTTTCCTTCCTTGAGACTTCTGCAGATTTTTTCTCTTCAATTTCAAAAGGTTTCATATAGCTTTTTGTTATTATCTGGGTCCTTTTTTGTACTATTAGGTATTTATTACCCGTGTACTAGACATGTATTACAGCCTGTTAAGTGTTAGGTTATCCCAAAACTCAGAGTTTATCTCCCATTAATTATTAAAGCAAATCCACCAGAAGGGGTTTACTATTTTCTTGCTTTGTGACACTTATGAAGATATTGACTGAGGATAAATGGCATTCTGGAGAATCCTTTGGATATTATATTGGTTAGGTTTCATCTAGATTATTCTTGAAGTTTTTACACCCTGATAGTAATAGTAAAAGAATTAAGATTTTTTCGGGAATAAAATAACTAGAGTTAAAGAATTTCCGTTCAGTAAAGTAAGTCAAGTTTTAGTGTCAAAGTTTTTTCTTGTTCTTGTATTAGTGTAAGTTTCTACTATCACGTATATTATACGGCATTAACCTAACCTCCTAAAGGTTTAGGCAGTAAAAGAAAATCTTTCTTCTGTACTTACAAGGTTCTATACTCTATGTACGAATAAAAAAAACGGGAGGGAATTATTCTTAAAAGGGTAACTTTCATAGTAGAAACTACTTTAGTAGTGCTTTCCTGTATCTGTCCTTGGTAATAAAAAACCCTAAGGAAAGAGCATTAACTAAGCTTTCTTTCTAGTTAGTGTGAGGTTTCCTGGTAAATTAGAAGGTTTAAGCTCAACAAGTACAAGTCTGTCCGGTCTTTCTTTATTTTTGTTATTTATCGGATATTTCACCTTTCAAACTTTAACGAGATAGGAATATTCTTTAAAGAGAGTTAGTTCTTCGTTTGGTATTTCCTGAAAAAGACTAAGTAATATTAAAAGAAAGGCAGCTCTTTTCTTAACGTTCCTGGGAATCCCCTTCTTTTAGGCATTAAGCTCCGGAAAGGTTTAATAATCAATCGGTGATTTTCTGTCTATCCTGTTTGGATCTTGAACAAATAAAGAATTCTAAAATACGGGAAATTCTAAGTTTTATGAGTGAAATAGCTTACTGAAGTGCTAAACTTAATTAAAAAAAGATATAAAGGCATTATGGATAAGAATTTCGAGATTGTTAGTTAGGTTTCAGCTGGATTCATTAATTATTTAAGTTTTAAGTTCTTATACTTAAGGAAAGTTTTAGGAATTTCATTTTTTAATGGATACCAGAGAGATAGGGTTTAGAATGAGTGTACCGTATAGGATTTATAACGTTCATAAAACAGGTTTAGTGTTCTTAATAGAAAGTTAACTCTGTAAATCCTTCCTTGGGGAGATTCTAGGCTGGTAGTTTTTACTATTTAGTTTTTTTGAGAGTTTTTAGATTCTGGTTCCGGTTTTAAGATTTTAAGGTTAAGGAAAGGATTTGTTGAAGCAAAAGTAATATTTGTATTTTAGGAACCTGTGTTTTCTAGTTATAGGCTTTCTAGTGTAAGGTAGTTCTATGCTATTATACTTATATTTGTCTTAACCTCCTAAAAGAGTTTTACTCGGTAAGAGAGATTTTATCTATACTCTCCTAAGCTCTATCTTCCATTTCGATAAGGGCAAAAGGCAAGAGGAATTCAGCTTACTTAACAACAGAGGAACTATAACTCTATAATATTGGAATCCATAAGAGCTAGGAATACTGTAGCTTACAAGACATGTATTTCTCTTATTTATAAAGGTGTATCTTATCCTGCAACTCTAAATAAGTATAAATACTAAAAACAAGGAAGTCTAGCTCTCAAGAATAGTATGAGGAAGAGATTGGAAGTCAAACAGGTATCGAAGATAAGCAAGTCATGAATAAAGAGAGTCAATAAAGTCAATAAGAAGGTATGAGTAAATCAGTCAGTTTTTTATGTTTCCAGGTTTCCTTCAGCTTTAACGAGATAGGAATATTAAGAGAGTCGGTTTTTAGTGGGATTTTTTTCTGTCTACCCTTTTTTTAGGATCTCGACTTGATAAATAATAGATAAAATGTAAGATATTTAAGGAATTCTAATCTGGTTTTGCAATTCCAGTATAGTAAATAAAGATTTGAAGCTAAACTAAAGAATTTTCTGTAAAGAAACCCGTCCTTTTCGAGTGTTGCTTTTTTTTATAGTCCTAAGAATTATAGATATGGAACTCTATTAATGTAGCTATTTGTATTCCGGTGGAGTTAAGCGGACATTGATGGTATAAACCAGATTATCTTGTCTTTATCTTTGGCTTAAGTAAATCCAATTGTAGCTTTGTGAGAGTTCCTTAAGAGTTCTACTGGAGTTTATGAGTTTATGAAGGAGTGAGAATTCCTTGTTTGTATTGCAAGGTACATCTTTCTCTTTCGAGAGTTCCCTTTGAAGTCTTTAAATAGAATCCGGGAATACAAGATCTTAATCCTATCCACTCAAAGGAAGATACTCTCAGAATACCAATAGCTACAATTAATAAATAGAGTACCCAGGAATCCAAAGAATCCACCTTACAGAATACAGGAACTCCTTTGCCAGCTATCCCAACAGGAACTAAGGAATTTTAGCTTCAATGACCTGCATGCAAGCCTTAGAACAATTTCTTTGTAAAACACCTCTTCTAGTTTAGCTACACAGTCCATTATATCGGTTCGACTAGAGTTTGTTACAACAAGACGGGTCCTAATGAGTACAATAACTATAAGGAAATGTCCTGAAATCCATAAACAAGAAAAAATTTCCCTCCAATATTCTAAATTTCTAAATTAGAGCCTTTTTCCCCCTTTGAGTCATTATACATACCTCAAAATAATTCATACCTCTAACCTCTAAGAGAATACAAATTATCTGCAATACCTAATAGCTTAGACCAAGCATGGAAATTTCTTACTCATGTGACTTCTAGTAAGTTAGAACCACTTTAGCTACAATAAATAGAATCCGTTTATGTATCCAGAATGTGCCTATCCAAAACCTACCAGGAAGACTAAAGAGCTATGTCTCAAAGAATTTATGGATTAATTGACTCCTTAACAAACAGGAACAACCTTTTAAGATTAAGAAAGATGAGTCTTCCCGCTTAATAGATCGGTAGTAAATCTCCTAAGGATCGGATAATCTCCATATGCTATGCTAAACAAATAGAATCTGTACCTTGCACACTAAAAGTACCTACAAGATCAAAGTTTACCTTATTATAGAGAAACTCTTTTGATTGACTTGTGCGGGAATCCTAAAATATGACTCCCAAAGACTTGAGAGACAGGAAATACAGAGCCTGCCAATGACAATGAACTTCCTTAACTTAAGATTCTACCTTTTAACTGGACGTACGCTGGAAAAATTCCTTAGCTTTTAAAGTCTTTACTAAATCTTATTATTATCTGGTACTATATATCCCAGAATGTCAATTAATTTCTCACTAGTTTAGGTGCTCCTTTGGGTACATTTAAGAAAGATTTTGCCTTGGGATTGCCTATATTTCAATTCTTGACCTCTATCTAGCTAGAAAGCCTTACTACCCTTTACTATATGGTTTATATAATCGAGCTTGGAACCGAAAAAATCCCCTTTAATAGTTTAGAATTCCCCCTTAATATAAAGAAAATTTACCTCTACTGTTCCAGATTGGCTAATAAACATGTTCCCCCCTCAAAGCTTAACTTAATACTTAAGGAAATACCCGAATGGAATTCCTACGAAGCTGCCTTATTAACTTCGTTACCTGAGATCTAATTTATTTCCTTTTTTTCGAAATAAAAAACTTGGCCTTGTTCTGCACAATTCATCTAGCTAGCAACCCTTTAAATTAAACACTTTACAGCCTTGTGCAGCTATCCTCTTTACAAGATTATAAGGAAGACAGGCTATATTCCCTTAAGATGGCTTGCAGAAAAACTGTCCAACATTGATTGGGATTTAAGGTTAAGGGTTTTTATTTTGCTACAGATACGGGAAATAACCAAATAAGACAAAAGAGTTACACTATGAAGACCGGGAAAAGCAGACTTCTTTCAAAAGGAAAATCTTTTCCAAAATGCGGAAATTCTGTAAGCTGTTGATTTTTTATATTCACCATTCCTTACTTTGTTAAATTGGCCTTGGACCCTTAGACTATAATATGGTTCAGAATTACTTCTCTTAAATTTGGGGACCCTAAAACGTGACAAGAAAGCAACTCCCTTTGTTAATTAAACACCCATCCCTTTTTTTAACTGGCTTACGCTTACGAACTATAAATAAGGAATACCAACTATCCACATAGAGAGCTGCTATCTATTACAAAATGATAAGGGAAAACTGGGATTTAGATTCATTAAGAAGAACTGTCCTTTAGGCTTGCTGACTAGAAGAACTGATACAGGACAGATGAAAGCACTAACAATAAGAAACTTTTCGAGATAATTCCTCTAGTTCTAAGCTTTTATCGTTTAAAAGGGTAGAACCTTAATCAATAATGAGTAAATCTACCTGACTGAAACTTTCTGAAGGAAGGAAAGACAATTAGTATATTCTAGATAGTAAACCTCACACATTATGCAACTCCATAATCTCATAACTTTACAAGACCTACTTTGGAACTTACTTGCTTTCATAATCTTAAAATATTTAATGACTTAATTGTTTAGGAGTTAGAGCGCTTAGGACCTGACTTAGAGTTAGAATTGTTAAGTACTAGAACAGGTTGAAAAGGCCTCTAGGAGAGATCCGTTGTCTTGGATATGACTTGTCTTAATGGAGTTAAGAAGTTATTAAGGTATTAGAAAGTTAATAGGTATATCACTTAGTTATAGTTAGTATATAAAGTCTAATTAGTAGGATTCAATATTAATATTCCTAAGGAGCATTCCACTTGTTCTATGCTTTTTTTATCAGTAAAACTTTTGAGGATAAAAACCCTTTCGTATAATACCCAAGATCCAACAGGCTTGAGATTCAGACTTCTCACTCAAAGCCTAATTTTGTGAAAGAAACTAGAAATAGATCCTTTGATATGTATTTCTACGAATAGAAAAGGACAGACGGAGCCGTCGGGGGAGGATTCTAAGTCAGAGTAATGAAAAAGGGAAAATTGTAACCTATATTCTTGAGTTTAGTAATACGGAACCGATATAAAATAACGAGAGCCCCCGTGTCTAACCCTAATCTGGGAGACTGGGAGAATAACAGGAAAGATAGAAAATAGAAAGATTTCCCTTTTTAGTTTAAGGCAGCGGGCAATTTGGAGTTCTTAAATTCCCGAGAAGGTTTTTGTATTATAAGTCACGCGTCTTTATACTTATTAAGTCTTATTTCTATTTTTAGGTTTTGCTTTTTTAAAAGTTTTTATAGCCATGCTTAGTCGAATTGTCCTCTTAAATAGCATCCTTGACCAACAATTTACAAAAAAGTAAATTAAAAATGCTAAAGATCCCGAAATTAGTTCTTACTACAAGCTTCTTTATCTAAAGTTAGTTTTTTTATAAGTTAACTGAGAGTGCTTTTCACAATGCTCCGGATATACTAAAACTATTTCAACCCCTCAGGCACTTCATCAATCAAAGAAGCCAGTTTCTTCATTATAGCAGGGTGTGGGTAGAACCCAACGCTAAACTGGAGGAAAGCCTTTTAAGGGCAAGTTCGTTAGTTTATCCGGCGAGGAAAAGTAAGTGGAATTTGTACTTAACGACACTCTGTGTAATGAAATCCTTTACTTTACTATTCGCTTTGTTGAACCCCCTAAAAAATACGGAATATATAAGACACCCGATTGGATTTCCCCTGTATTAAATAAAAAACTCGCTTTATCCATTTCCATTACAAATGCCTTAATAAAATTCGGTGCATGGCCAGGTCAAAATGCTTACTAAACACTTCCCTTTTAAGTTAATAAAGTTCAGCCTTCAGCCACACCTTGGGTTTCCTTCCCATAAAGTTTACTTGTGCCGGGTTTCCTTTTTTATTAAGATTTATAACCTGCAATTTTTATTTAGTACTCACTTCAGAATCTTTTAAGGGCCGGGTATTCCTCCGCCAGGGTAGGCCCCACTGTTAAAACTATAAATTTTTAGGTGATTAAATGAATTTGAGGCTAGATTTGAATATGAAGTCTTAATTCTAATCTAATAGGAGTCCTAATAAAGATTTTTTCATTAGCTAGAGTATATCATCAGCCAAGAATCCGGAGAGGAGATGCTTACACAGATTAAGAGAATAGTAGAACACAGGGTCTCGAAATTACTGTGTACACAAGCAAAAGCACTTTAAGAGCCCTAACCAAACTCTTCGAAGGGGAGGGGTAATACTGGAAATGAGTAATATTCGTCAAAGCTAAACTGAAAGTACTTAACCAGGACTAAACTATACCGAGTCCTATAGACCCCTTTATTAAGGTCCCCCGCAACCTGTGCCCGGTAAAATAACTAGCATGGAAAAAGTTAATCTCAATACCAATACTAAAAAAACCTTAAGAGGCCCCGTATATCATGAAATTTTACGGGTTTATAATTGAAAAATACGGCGATAAAGTGTCTCTGTACAAAAGGGTTTTAAAGCAGTCGCTCGCTTTATTCTTTAGAGGATCCCAATTACCGGAAAGACAAAGGTAATGCAATTAAGAAAGCAGGGTCTTGGGTACTTTTTAACAAATAAAGATCTTAATTCTTTTGCCCGAAGTAGGTCTTAGGAAAACACTTAACATCATATTATAAAAAGATCTTTATAACAAGAATATTCTAGATTCGATTAGGTATTCCATATAGGTAAAGCAAAGGGCACTTCTTTATTACTAACTGAAAGTCATTGCCTTAGCTTGGGAAGGCCTGTTGGGTGTATATATAACTCTATTAAATTGTAGTACTAGAAAAACATAAAGCTAAAATGAAAGTTGAAACAACCCGTTTACTTTGTCACGTCAAAGGATAAGAAATTCTTTCGAACCCTGACCCTAAAATTCCATAAAACATAAAGGGGTGGCTATCTAAAAAAAACTTCAGGATCTCCTCATTTCAATTTGAACCTTTGACATCTTTGTAAACTAAAAGCGCTTTAGTTCCATTTTTTCTTTTTATTTCGGTAGAGCCCCTTAGGTCGTTAAGAATTGCTCTAGCTATAAGTTTTCTTATTATTTTGACTTGAGTGAATCCGGAATATAGTAACAGGACTTGTAAAAGCTTAACCTTGGTGATATAAACGGAAATGCTGTTGAATACTTCGCGTTGGCGTACTCTCCTACTTTTGCTTTTTAGAATAAGGAAACTTTTTGACACCGAGTCCCCGTCTTCTTAATCTATATAAAGGATGGGTTTTAAACTTCCGAGGTTTTTAGAGGTTTAATTTAAGGCCCCTTCATTTTACCTTGAGCTACAAGATAGCCTGTTAGGAAATCAGAAAGTCGTAGTCAGGCTTCCTTTACGGAAAAACGCCAAGTTTGGTGTACAAGAATACTAGAAAAAATGCGGGACTAACCGGTTAAAGGGTTAGGATAGAAAAATACTAAGAAAGATAGCTTATAAGTACTACTATTTAGATTAACCCCACTCGCCATTATATAAAAGGAGTACCCCCACTTGGTTTACGAGAATTTTTTTATTTCAGTCTACTTCGGTCCGTAAAATTGGCATACCTTATAACTTATATTTACGTTAAAAAAGACTTTTGATACCCACAAATTTCAGTCTTTACTGGGCAAAGGGCCCCTTTAAGTTTCTTTCTTGAATACTACCTACTTGCTTGGTGATATTTCTTACTTATACAGGGTTTAATTAGTACAAAGGAAATGCTTGTCGTATATTATTAAAGCCAGAGTTAGCCTTAGTATGAATATAATTTAGCAGGACTTATCCTTGTTAAACACCCCTAAAATGAATTATGCCTAAATAGCACTAGGAGATTAAGTATTACGTTACACAGAAGTCAAAGGCTTTTACAAGGAACTCCCGAATTCCTTTTTAATTTAACACTGTATATAAGGCGCTATGAGCCTATTAAACTATTCATTTTAATAAAGGACTCCCCTTTGACTTTTATAGAATATTGAAACCTGGATCTAGCCCAGGAAACACCCATTAATTAAACGAGTACCCCCTTTTCGTACATGACATCAAAATTCGTAATTGATTATAAGGTAAAGTACCTTTTAATAGCCAAGAGCATCCGGCTCTAAAAAATGAGGAGCTTGTACCGGGTCTTATCTTAAAATACTAAATCCTGTCGAAACCAGCTAAGTAAAAACAAATGCTGTCAAGCTAGACCCTACGTGTGAGTATAACTTTCTTTCGAAACACGGAGTTCGGAGCATTTTATAGAATTATAGAAAAAGATAGAAATCGAGTTCTTTTATACATAACCGACTTTAGGGAGCTTTTTGAGTCCGGTGTTAATCTTTAAGTACTTTTCTAAGTCAACCTGGGAAAGTAATACAAAAAAATTTATGAGAGTATAATTAAGTAAAAAACCGCTCCAAGTTATCCTACTGTTGAATAACAGGGATCCCAAGAGTCATCGGGATAGAAGGAAACTAGAAACCCTTTTAATCGCTCAGCTTTTGTTTCGTAAGACCTATTCAAAGTTATATCATACCCAAACTTAGAGTTATCCCTTGTCAGATTTCGAGAGTCTCCTTTGAACTTAACAAAAGAGAAAAACTTAGTTACTATGCTTGACTTTATACCTATACAACAGGGGTCCTTTGAGAAGAGTGCCTTAGGACTTGCAGTTTTAAAAACTGGATTTACACATTCTAACGTTAATTCTTATCTTATACCTTATAGGAATGTCAACTTTTACTAAACGAAGCCCATGCTTTTATTAAATAAAAATTTTTAAAGGGAGAGCCCGGCCTTGATAAATTCAATATCTATTTTATAATTAGGGGACTTCCTTTTTATATATACACTACTGCTAGATCTTAGCGAACTTGAGTACCCCGCAATTTGATTGCATTCTATTTCAGTTTCTTTTTAAGTAAGTGTCCCGATAAAACTAACGACCCCTGAATTCGTGATAAAAAAGTCGTACTCTCTAAAAGGTTATCAAAAAGAATAGGTAAACCCGGGGAATTAGAAGTGTTTCGATTATGAAGTCCCTCCTAATGGATTATCTAAAGTTAAGCTTTCTAAGGATTTATACTCTATTTGAAGTAACCTCGTAGAGAGCGCCCTAACCACCAAGTTAACCAAGATCAAAGTCAAGATTATATATATATCTAAAACGTTAGTAAATTCCTAATTTGCTTTTAAATCTAGACCAAGTTATGAGGCTACTAGATAGGTTTTTCTACTGGCGTATACGGTGCCAAACCTAGTTATAGTTTTGACTTTTAAATGAAACTCAGGCGCCCTCTATCGAAAAGACCCTTATATCATACGTGGGCTCTCTAGAGCATAGGCAGGGCGAGTCTCTTTTTGAAGCAGAGGGTTTTAAGTCAAGAGTATAAAGATTCAAACTTTTAGTTTAACACCTACTAGCTAGTAGAGTTCTTGCTTTTCTTGATTCTAGGGTTGTACTCATTTTTGTCTAGCAAGGGCATATGATAAAGTGAGCCTGGTAAAAGAGCTGGATTCTCCGCGAATTTTAATCGACGTTAATAGGTGACTTACGAACTCAATAAAAGTTTTTTCAATGAATAGAATTATAATATAAAAGGGTATAAAGCTTCCTTATTTTATAAAAAAGAAAGGGGTTGTTAAGGAGTATTTGCATTGAAGCAGGAATCGCTTAGATAGAATACTAGTAATATTACATAAGGGATCCCTCCCACTATACTGGATTTGAAGTTATTGGAATTCCTTAATTATAGGCTCAAATATCTAAAAGGAAGAGCAGAGTACGGGAAATCCTTAGGCTGGTGGTTCAAGTCTGCTTCTCGACATTACGTACAAGAAAGTAGGACATTAGTCGGGTTCCTTTAGGAAGTCCCTGGACAAAACAAAAAGGCCCCTTTTTTCACAAACAAATAAAAAAATGAGCTAGTTAGATTATAATTTTTCAAGCTTTCTTAAGGGAATTTAGTATAAATTCCAAAAAAGCAGAACAGGAGCTCAAGCCCCACAAAATTCTTAATTTAAGTAGTAAGATAAACCAAACTAAGAAATCTATCTCTCTCCTTTTTTTTAAGCTCCCAGCCTAAACTAAATGTAGACAAAAGTTATGGGATTCCTTGACTTTAGACAGGCAAAAAAAATTCATATTTTTACAGAATTCCGCTTAAACTTGACTAAGAGAATAAGAAAAGCTCCTCGAAACCTCAGTGTAAAACTGGACTCCTTGATCTAATGAAGTCTAAACTTAAGGATAAATACTATAAAACCTAACCCAGAGAACTTCTAAATTGAAAAGTTGGGCGAAACTGTCTTTTTCCAGCTCTATAAACTACTAAGGAAATGCTTGAGTTAGTATATTTCTAAGTTTATAAGGAATCCCAACGCTTATAAAGTCTAATTGTTAAACCGAGCTAAAGCAATTCATAAAGATTCGCAAATAATGAAAAAGAAGTCAAGTTTGGAATTGACTTTTTTAGCAAGCAGCTAAAGCGGAAAACTTAAATAAATATAACTAAATAACTAAAATACGCGCGTTTAGGATAAGATAAGGAGTTTCCTTACTTATAAACTTACTTTATTATTCGTGAAAAAGCCTTCCCTCTTTTTTAGGGTAGTAAATAATACGCAAGTTTTGTATCTTAATATACAGTAGTTCAAAAGTTTATTCGTATATCGAGTATTTGTCCCAGATCGGGGTAGGGTTTACCTAGTAAAAATTCCCTAGATATTCCTAAAAGAGCGGGGCTTCCTATACTTTGTTGCAGGATTCCCTAAAAACAACTTCTTTTTCTAAGGTATGCTCTAACTTAAATTTTAATTGCACGTTACTTTTGTATTACAGATACAGAAAGACTTTTTCAGCAGGAATTTTACTGGGGCCTCGTGTTAAGGAATCTTCAGGCAAAAATCTCGCTTATATAGAATAAAGTCTTAAGTATAGTTAGTAAAAAGGCTCCCCTATACCTATAAATTTGACTCTATTTTTATTTTCTTCCAGACCAGTAACTACTTAGATTTTTAAAGGTTCGAATCCTATCGTTAATGGTTTATGGATAACTTCGAAATTTGTTTAGGGAAGGTTTCGCTGTAATTTATAACTGGGAGCACTCTTGCTTGACTTAATTACATGAGGAACCCTGGTTAGAACTTAGACAGATTTTCCTAGCAGCCCTCGTTCAGGAATCTTATAACTTAATAACTAAACTAAACGGCAACCTTTTTATTCGTAGGAATATACTTTATCAGGACCTTTTGTAACTAAGACTCTCTATCTCTATACTTATACATAAAAGATAGATAAGCTCTTATATTAATTAGTTTTTGCTAGGTATTCTGGATAATATTTACTTGCTAACATAACAAAAGTCTTAAGATCTTCTGGCTACAGGTAGAGACTGCAAGAGGAAGACAATAGCAGCAAGCTTATAAGACTTTTATGAAGATAGAGAAAGAGAGTAAGACACAGATTACAGCTCATAATCAAAAGAAAGTTGCATTTAGTAGAAGAAAGAGGGTATGATCCTGAAGACTTTTATCTAGATAAGATTAAGAAAGCAAGTACAAGGAGGAGCCTGAATAAGAAATAAAGTAAGTAGTTGCTGGCTATAACGTAAGTAGATGTTTTCAAAAGACTTTTTAAGAAAAACCACTTTAATATATAAGCCAAAAATGACCAACGAATCAACATCTCCTATAGTACTAACTTTTAGAATACAAAAGCAGCTAAAGGTCCCTGGAGAGACTCCCATTTGTTGTACTTTTGTCTAAATTCTTCAAAATTTGTTT
Source organism: Pelargonium tetragonum (assembly GCA_036897445.1). NCBI lineage: Eukaryota > Viridiplantae > Streptophyta > Magnoliopsida > Geraniales > Geraniaceae > Pelargonium > Pelargonium tetragonum. The sequence goes on along the minus strand of JAYMTL010000081.1, from coordinate 15,119 downwards.
TTAGATTTCACTTACTTTTTGTAACCAATTTTACTAACCCTGTTCTGTAGAGTTAGCAGTTTTGTAAATGCTCTGGCCTTCTTCCTTCTACACTCGTTAAATCCGGGGTTTCTGGAACGAAGGAGCCCGCTCACAAGTTAGGAATCCTCAGAAAGGCGCCGTTTTATTAGCTAGCTTTTGTGTGTCTTATCTTGAAAACTTGTTGTGTAACACTTAGTAAAGCCTTGTGGTAAAAGACCCGGGAATAAATAGACTAAGAGAAGAGTCTAAAAAGAAAAAAGGAAGTCTCTTTAACTCGCCTAAACCTGTATAGGACTTGTGAAATAGTAAAAACTCATTCGGGGTCCCTTTGTGACAAGAGAATCTAATAAAGTTTAGTAGGAACTTTTGGCGATATTGCACGATTTTTTCATTTAGCTGCTTTTATTCTCCTTTTTTTGTACAAGAGTGGAAGCTAAGGAGAGACCCCCTTATAAATTTGTAAGTACCTAGTTGAGGATGTTTAAAAGCCCTTTTCATAATGAATTTTTCGCTTATAGTCTTTTCGAGAGAAGGGGGCTCTAGTACTAAATCTGGCTCTTAAACAAGAGTATCCATAAACTCTGCTTGCGAACTGTGTAAAACCTTATAGCTAAGGCAGTTGCCTCCTAAATTTCTTGTTCTGGATTTACTGGTGATTACACAACAAGGGATCCCTCACACTCCATGCTCTATCCGGAGCTGTAAAATATACCTACATAGTAGTACGTAACAACTAAACACAGGGTGTGCGAGTCCTCTTTCAGGAATTTCTGTAGGCAAAGACTCACGGAATCCCATAAAAAGTCAAAACGAAGTGGTCTCCTTTGTATTAGTTTCATGTACCCTGTATAAAAGGCAAGCCCTTGGTATAATTATAATAAGTTTTGCGCGGGTTTGTTAACGAAGTTTTATTTTACCCAAAGCCTACTCTAATTAGACTTTTTTTTTACAAAGGCCGCTCCCTTTAGTTTATTTAAAGAGGATGCCGTTAGGTAAATAAGGGGCTTCTATTGTAGAAGGGTATTCCAAGTGATTTAAACGGAAAAGACTCTGGCTGTGCAGCTTAGTAGTCCGGATAAAGTTTATACACGAGCTGTATTCTTCTGGGTAAGGACTCCCTTTTAAGAACTTTATATGAATACTTAGGTACCTTTTCCTTACAAAAAGCCCTATTAATTAAGCGGTAAAAACCCCGTCTCTCAATTGAATTTTCTTTATATAGTTAAGTTAGTACTGGAATGCAAAGGCTTTAGTTATCTGGATCTAATTTAATATTTAACACTGTTGTCAAAACAAAGGAAAACTCTACTAATGGGGCCCTGATCTTTACTCTAGCTTAAGTTAAAGCACTCCTGGCTTATCTCTTGGCATACAATTATAGGACCAAAGCCGCGGAATAGTACGCCTTTATACTCTAATTAATTACTCAAAACGACTCCTCATTAAAAATCCCCTAGCTTATACCCGAATCCGGTAGTAACTAATCTTGTATACCTTTTGTTTGTAGAAGTTTTTCTTTCCTCAGTTAAAACTTCCCCGACAGATCTAGAAAAGGGTAACCAAGCCCCTTTTAGTCCTTATTATATTAGCGCATACTTCTGCACTTACCAAATCTGAAAACCCGTATGTAAATAAAGTACCTTTAGCTTGGATGATCTCTCCCGGATTTATATGAGAAAGGGGCCGGCATGTAGGACCTTCTTATTCTTTGGCTACTCTATTTTATCCCTTATGAAAGAAGTGATATGTTTTTATTTAGTTTAATAGAGTCGGAGCTATAAAAGAGATTGTAAAACCAACCTTTTTTACTGCCCTTCAAGGCGGAAACTTCTTTAATATGTATATAATGTGAATAATGTGAATGTGGCATTTTACTTCCAAGTATATACTTTTTCGGTAACAGGGGCGCCGCTTTGTTTAAATGAAAGAAAATCAATTATTCAATTTTGTGAGCTCTTTCATTTTTGTTCTCTGATATAGAGGAATTCTCCGGCTAACGTTCAGGCGAGTAATAAAGAGCATATAGTAAATCGAACGGAAACAGAAGATTAGGTATATCTCGGAGGGCTTGTAAGATACCGGAGTGTAGATATCAGGAATCTTACTGCTACTAAGAAAGCTCTAGGTATTGAGATAGGTATCCTTAGAAGGCATTTTATAGGTAGTGGGCATATGACAAGCTATGAATAAAGGTAAGAGTTTTTCAAACAGGTTTCCCCGGAGAAGTTGAAGGCATTCAAGAAAGAATAAGGTATTGCTATTGGATGTTTTCCGGTTTTTATTAAATTAATAATGTTTTCCTCTCGATCCGGTTAATTAGTAGTAAGTATTCAGCTGCGATCCAAATCTAACAAAGGAATGAAATAAAGCATAAGAGATACGTAAACTTCAGAAGAGTCGAGTACGAATTTTCGGATCTGGTTTTTGGGTTTCCTAAGAGTCTTAAATTGAAAACCTTTTAGGAGCTTTTAGTTATGCATTACTTATTCTTATTTTGGTAGCCATACCCAGTCTGGAAAAAGAAAATACCTAACTTCTATACTCATTTGAGTTCAGAAAGGAAAGGCTCATGTAAAATGAAATAGTCATTTTAACACCATTATTTAGGTTAATAGGTTAGTCGACACTATCATTTTATTAAATCTGTTTATTCAGTTATACAAAAACTCAGGTTACTGTTGAAAAGCAGGTTTATCGTTGTTGGATGAATAAAGGGGGACCCTTCTTGATCCAATTAAGTAGTAAAATATCCTTTATTCCGTTTATGTGGGTATTTCCGCGTACCCTGACGTTGTAACAAATAAATATTTTAAATTAGCAATTCGAGAAAGGCACCTTTCAACTTAGGTCCCTTATAAAGTAATTAAAAACAAAAATCGGGGGCTAGGAGCTGTAACGAGCATGCTGGTTTAGGACTAAACTGTTACAACTATCCATTCAGGAGGTTTTTACGCAAAAATTATAATATGTGAACAGCGTCCCTTAGTTCCTCCGAAAGGCTTAGAGACCCCTTTATTTATAAAGTGCTATAACGTTCAACCTATATTAAGGATTTTTTTTGTACAATTTGTTGTGTTCATATCATATTTGGATGAGGACTTATTTATATATACTAGAATTCTAACTATTTCTTTATACTAAGTCCCAATGCCATTAATAAAGCTCTTTCTTAGTAAATTTATACCTATTGTCTGTAAATTATACTAATAAACAAATTGGAATGCTATAGCACTTAACTGGGTTCGTATACATTACTTTTTATTACTTTATTAGTTCTCAAAGTAGGAACTTACTACTTTAAATCAATGCTGAAATATATAGAACCGCCGTAGAAGGCACGGAGTGAAAAACTAGTACACTACAAAAGAAACTAAAAAAGTGTACAATAAAGCAGGAGTTGCGAAGCGTCCAAAGCAAAAAATCTTTTATCTAATTATCTTCTAATCAGCAATCTTATTCTCTTCGGGATCGGTATTCCTTAACCCCTTTTAAGAGTAGACAGCATCATAGTTTCTCGTATTTTTACCGAAAACCTTTAATTTATAGTCTCACAACCCCAAGAAATTATATGAATTTAACTAAGGAATATAAAAGATTTAAAGTAATGAGCGTAAGTAGAGTTAGGAGCAAGCCAAAACTCTCGAACAAAGCCTTACGGACCCTTTACTGCTAAAGTCAAACTCGTTAAGGACCCTATTATTGTACGCAGGTTATTCTTCTCCCAATAAGGGTGGGAACTCTTTACTTCGGCTATTGCTTGTTGGGAGTAATGGGTAAAGACCTTTGTAGAACTTCCTAATGAGTAACCAAAAATAAGGGCGCCTAAAAAACTACAGGACTGAATCTACTTTAGTTTTTATAGATAACTTTTATCTTAGCTCAAGGAGGTTTTAACCCTGTAGAAAAAACAAGTTACGTTTTTGACAAACTTGCGAGTTTATACTCAATAGGGAAAGCCTCGCCAAAGAAAGAAGCCCTTGATAATATAGGAAAAGTACTCTTAACAAGGTCGTGTTTTGGACTGTTATGTGATCAAAGAGACTTATCTAAAAAGCATTTCCTAATCAGGGACTCCATATCCACTTTTCGGGGTAGCTGTAAACTTCAACGCACAACCCTAACGATTACTCTTCATTTTTTTATTTTAGCAGTTCCCTACTTAAAATCTATTTACTAGCCCCTTCCATTAACCTTATCCGCTTTATATGAGGTACCCCTTTTAGAAACTTAGTTTTTTTTTGCAAATCCTCTTTTTTTAGAGCTAGCTCGGATCAAGTTATGCTAAATTCTTTAATGAAGGAAGATTTTTGGCTATATCGAGATCTAGCTTTCGGCACTAAATATTCAGAAATTAGAAACTCTCACTACAATTACAGGTTTTCCTTCAGTAAGAAAGGGGGACATATATCGATTATAGATAACTCCAAGTTCAGATATAAACCAATCGTACTTAACTTAACCCCCGGGACACTCCTATTATACAATTAAATCAAAATTTCTCTTTTCTAAACAGGACACATCCTATATAGGGGCCGCCTCTAACCGGTGTTAACATGATGACACACGATGCTCCTTAATCAGGGGTATCTTAAATAAATATCGGGATTTCTATAACTAAAGTTAGGTTGCACCCCGGGAATTTAGAGAGCGGCTATTAGATCCGGACTTCTAAAGTTTAGTAAATCTATCGAGGCGAAATAAAAGGTAAACAGAACTTAGTAATTTAACAAAAACACCAAAACGAAAGCTATAAGGGACACCTAACTCTTGCCTGTTAATTTAAAAAGAAATTTTAGATAAGTTTTTATAACTTATTCAAGACCCTTTCTATGCCTTAGCACCCTGTATTTAAGATTTCGTAGTCTATACAACAGAAACAGGTTTCCAAAGAAAGCTTATATAATATTCGCCAGGAGTCTTTTAAAACTTTTATGTATATCTTTCCAATATCGAGAGTTTATCAAAGCTCCTAAGTTTTTTGTACTAGGTTAGAAGATTTTATATAATTACCCAGATTTACTCAAGTTGATTAATAAAGTTTTCCTCAGTGCTTTGTTATTGCCTAACCAAAATGACTTTGTCCTTTTACTAGATTTACTTTTTATTAGTTTGCTAAATTAAGAAGGTTATAGCGCACTCTATTGGATATTTATGAATATGAAGAAAAAAAGGGAAATGGTAGTAATTTGTCGATTTGACTCCTGGGGGAAGCCGAGTATTTCTTTATAAAATTAGAAAAGTTGTTAATAGCTATCCTTTTTTGATTTCCCTAAAAATGAAACGAGGCCCGTACGGGGCTTTATTAATGTAAATCTAAAAAATCCCTAAGTAAACTCCCTTTTCTTTTTGTTAAGCACCTAAGAAGTAAGTACAACTACAGGATCTCTGGTCGACCCTTGCACTAAGGATTCCTAAAAGATAAGTACTTACTAACACTACGTTGGGGGTTGCCTTAGAAAAGAGGATAAAAAGGCGGGAGCCCCGCAAAACACTTGAGTACACGATAAAAAAGTAGTTTGGTGTTGTGACTTACATCTGTTCAACGATTAACTAGCACTGACGGACATCCCCGAAAGAAATGGGGTTCTATAAGTACTAAATAATAAAATAGAGTAATACTTAAAGGATGTATATTCTGGGATTTATACAAGAAAGCTAAACGTGAGATAGAGCCCCTTTTGTACTTGAGAGTCTTATAAACATATTATGCAAGGGTCTTCGAACTTTCTGGGATTTAAACCCTTATTAAAACTGTAATATACTTTACCTATTTAATCCCGCGTTTAAAAGGCACAGAGAGGCCTGGCGTAGAATCAACTTTTAGCAGTAAACCAAGGTAAGGGGGAGTATAACGAGCAATATATTGTAAATGGGCCCTATGTAAAATAAACGTTTCACTCCCTGCACACAGCTATTGAAAAGCTTTTTTTAAGCTCGGTTTATACCAGGTTTAGGAGTCCAGAATTACTAAGTGTAAGAACTTTACTCATTAAGTTTACTGGACTGGAAAAGTGTCCACCTAATTTCAGTCCCAGGGTAGTTTGAGAAACTACAAAGAGGCTCTCGATGTCAATATAAGAAAGTTTTTTTCCTTTATAGAAATCTCTAGCGGAAAGAATTTTGTAGAAGATAGGCTTGATATAAGCAAATTTAAAAATCTCAAATTCTTTTTCATACCTATTAGCAAAATTTGAAAAACGAAAGTACTGAAAACTTGGATCTCCTTTTCTGAATACGCTAAATTTCGGTGTGCAGTTAACTAACGATGACTAATAACCCTATAACTAGAAAGTTTTTGTACAAAAACTCTAAGGAAAGAGATAAGAAAATAATGCTAGTTTAGATCTAATAAAGGCGTTGTCCTCTATTCTGTGTGCTTTCTCTCCTAATCGAAAGGCTCTACTTATTTTTAATCATTCTGGACCTTCCCCGTAGAGCTTTATATTCCAAAACTTCATCATCAATAACGTAGTGTAACGCTATTTTCAACAGGAGTTACTCTTATTGTTTTAACTTTTGCTACTCTGAGTCTAACCACCAAACTTATAGGAGTCTCTTTATCAAGAGGCCCCCATCGGACAAAACCACAACCATATAATACTGAATGACAGAAGTAAAATAAAATGACTTTAAGTCTAAGTAAGGAGCCCAAAAATGAAAGTTTAGCCTATACTATACTTAGTGCAAAATCTTTTAATAAAAAAAAGAAACTTATAGACGGATATTATATAACTTGAGAATCTTACGTAGTTCATATATAAGTATAAGAGCTTAACAAAAAACTTTACTGATCTTAAATTGGGCAGTCCTCATTTAGGGTTTTAAACCTTCTACTTTTATTTTAGAATTTTATTGCTGTATCTACCGACTATGCTTCCTCTGAAAAAAAAGTTTCCTAATTCTATAAAAGTGCTCGAAATATACTACAATAACAAACTAAATGTTTTTTATATCTATAAAAGTTTTTATCATAATAGCCTCTCTTGGTACTACATAAAGGAAGGAGAACTCCCTGTATACATCCTTAAGTCACAGTTAGTTGCTCAATTTAGGGGCAGCTTTTTACTTCACATCATATTTTCAAAAAGTCCAAGAGGACTATATATCACAAGGTTTTGAGATAGATAAAAAGTAGAACTAGAATTAAGGGGGTGCGCTAGGTTTTAGTTACATAAATATGTTTCAAACTTTCTCGTTTCTGGCACTGCTTTTATAAAGAGTGAGTTTAATAATATAACGAGTCTACTCCCCCCCTTTTTTATTAAGCAAAACTCTAAACGGAAAGTTTAAATAAAAGTGTGCACCCCTAAACCTTATTTGACAAATTAAGAAAGAATAGAAACTTGCCCCGTTTTCCAGTTAGAAAGAGTCCTAAAGCGAGTCAAATTGGGTGTAAATATAAAGAAGGAAGGTTAAGTCTTATAATATAAAGTAATAGTCCTGCGTAGTATAATCTTTCTTTTGCTTTCCTAACTTTATCTAGAATTTCTAATTTGAATAAATGAGTCTTAAAACGTTGAATCTGTTTACCGGATCTAGTGTAATAAGTCAAAAGGAATGATTAAATGAGAAGGGATTCGGTGTAGATCTAAACTCTAAGAAGGGGAGAAGTCAATATTGTATCTTAAGAAATCCTTTGGAATAAGTAGGAGGCCATAGGCGGGGGTCCCTACAGGAATTGTGAAATAGCATAGAAAGGGCAGTCTTTCTCACTTAAAGAGTCGCTCCAAAACCCTTTGCACAGGGATCCCGGCTCCTAGTATATACGAGAAGGAAAACGAAAGTAAAAAAATCTTCCAGTTCTTGCCGAGTAATAAGGAACAGCAACCTAGAATGGAAATAAGTTTCTTTGTTGCATCAAATCTTGAAAGGGTATGATCCCTGTATGTCTGCCTAAAAAATTCTACTAACTATGTAATTATCTCCTTTTATCCCCCTTCTTAGTTAAGCGGGCCTAAATGAAATGAACACGTAAAAAGCTTGTAACTACATTAACTCATTCCTGTCCTAGTCATAGTTTATATAACTCTAGTATTGTCTTTTATAGGCTCCCAACTGGGAAGGTCCCTAACCTCCCATATAAAAAACCTGCATCACAGTAAAAATCAGAGGGTTACCACTTATAAGGGATCCGGGATTTCAATAAGAATACATTGTCCTAGAGTACCCCTTTCCTCGAACGCGTGTCGGTTCGACTCCGGCTTGCAACACGAATCCAGGGGTAACTTAGAAATTTCTAGTATTCTAGTATATAATATATAAAGTTTTGAGCGGGCGTCTCCTGTGAATATTATCCCCTTTCAGATTCTTCTGACTTATTTTTTTTGAAATCGTATTGTTTTGACGTCTATCGAAAAAAGTCAAACCACTTGCTAGTAAATAAGAAAGAACCAGACATATGTCATTGTATAAACCTGAATCTTTGCTCGTTTTATTTAAAAAAGAATAAAGAGCTGGAATTTCTTTCATCGGCGTTCAAATCTTTTTATATGATAACTCTAGGGTATTGGATACTGCTGCTAACAAAGTAGGTAACTTTTAACATTACTTTCGGAATACGCAGGTGGGTAAAAATACAAGATAGAACTAAAAGAATTAACTAGAACATTCTTTTAATTTATGGTGACTTTGACATTTCTATTGTTTTATAAAACAGAGCTTTAAATTTAAACTAACACCTTAACACTAGAATACGGGATACTTGTTGATAACTGCTAAAAGAACTCCTGCGCAGGACTTGAATAATTGCAATCCAATTGGGGCTGTATAAACTTTTTAGTAACAGGTTATGCCAGGAATAAAATAACGATAAGAAATGAAAGCTTTGAGCTAACCTTCTTATTTAAAGTTTAAGTGTATCCGATTTTGTATAGGACAAAGATAAGATCCTTTAGAAAAGGAAACTCTATTTTGTGAATAATCCCTATAATGAAGTAAAAGGATAGTATATGAAAAGGGCTTTGTTATATTTTTCAAGAACGGCCTTTAAAATGACACCGTTGTCCGCGATCCCTCTAATCAAAAGGACAATAGTAAATAATACAAAATTGAAATTTCCTACACTAAGTTGTAATAAAAAAACTATGTAAGTTTTACAGGTAATAAAGAACTGTTAAGGAATTGCTTTATTATAAGAAGAATCGGGAATGATAACGACTACTACTTCTATTATTTCTAAATTTGTCCTACTCGGAACCCTAAAGTAAAGGGACTCTCCTACAAGGAGGGAGGGGTTGCTCTAAGGGGTGCTTTGAAAAGCTTTCTTTCGCAGAATAATAGATAATCTATCTTTAAAACAATAAGAAGCTCTAAAATTTTAGTAAATAGCTGAACTTAGAAGTCTTGTAATATAGTGTAAGGATTTTCCTTAGGATAGGGCAAGTAGGGAACTCTACCCAGAAATATCGGTAAATTTACCCCATTAATAAATTACCTGTTAGTGAAATCCCGTGGAGTTAATTAAAACGAAGGTTTAAGGATTCCTTTTGTTTACCCATCTAGAGAAACCTTGACTACTACCCTCTTAGTAAGACTTATTTGACTTTAAAAGCGAGTGTTGGGTAAAGCCGTACTTTGCGAATATCTTTTCTTCTTTTTTTGATGCATCACTTTAATATTCCTCAAAAAAGACTCAGTATCACAAGAATAAAACAGGTACAACATTTATGCAATTTCCTTGGCAAAATTCAATGCTTAGTTAAGTAGAATTTAAATATATGGTTGGAAATTTCTTATTTTAAACGAATTCGCCTTTGTAGTTTGTAGCTAGAATAGTGTTCTTTGTCTTGTGTCTGCAACCTTGACTTGTATAGAACTCTAGTAAATATAAATAACTTATATGAAAAAAATCCTTTTTATTAGTAGCATAGAATCTGAAATCCCTACTATACTTAGAACTTTTATCGCTTTAAACTATCAAGAAAATCCTTCTGTTTATAAGGTTAAAAAAAACCTCGCTTACTTATGAGTGCTCTAAATCCTATAGTCGTAAAAGGGATTCCTGTCTTTATAAAACCCAACCTGAATAAAATGCAAATAAACTTAAGGAAACCTATTTTTAGGTTTACTTAGTTAGAGAATTCCCAAACATAATAAAAGGCGCCCGCAAGAAAGAGGAACAAAGGAATTCTTATATTTCAATTCAGAATGGCTATCCTGGTTAGTTATAGAGACGGTAACGGATTCCCTTTTTACTCACTTTGTTTTGAAGGAAGTTTCATTTCGAACTAGAGGAAGACTTTTTATTTAGAGGACTTATACCCCCTTGGGGAGCTTGTCTAAACTACAAATTATACCTCTTCTTCACCTTTTACCTATAAAAATGGCTGCGGATTCCTTAAGAATTTAAGATTTATTCAACCCTTTACTTTTGAGTTGCTAAATAATCTGCAGCATGGCAAAGTTTTGTAAGACTTCTTTTCTTAATATTTTGCTATCGCCACATCACCAATCTAGAACTCACTACAGTATTAAGAGCCCTGAAATCTTATAAGTGGAATTTTTTATCCGATGCTGGCTAATATATTGATATTGCCTCAAAATAGATAAGTACTCGATTCCTATTAAGTAAGACTAACCCCCGAAGAAAAAAAGTATATGCGTTGGCTTGCGCAAATGTCCTTAAAACGTAAAAAGCCCCTTATATTACAACAAGCACTTCAACTTAAGAGTTATTTAATCAAAAGGAGTCTTATTAAATAAGGATTACCATTCTGAACCAACGGCCTTGACTAATATACTTATAAGGAGAGCTCCACTGTTGTGAAAAAGGGCTCGTAGCACCTGCTTTGTAGTAGTATAGGGTTAAGTATATACGAGGAATAAGTCTTGGTGTTTTGTATAACTAAATCTTCTTTATGTAGTCCTTATTTCTAGTTATAACACTATATTCTCTAAAAATATGAGTAGACCTATTCGTTGAGTTTTTACATACGTCCGCTTTTTAGCTTATTAAGTTTATCCCTGCCAGTTAGTCCTTTTTAAAAAGAATATTAAAAAACCTCTTAGTAAAAGGAGCTGAATATATAACTCATAGGATTTTTAAGATAAAATATCCTTGTTTTTCGACACCCGTAACCTGCGAGATTAAACTGTCATCATCCAATTATTCTCACCATCCCTAGTCCAGTATATTATACTAAAAGGGAAATATAGAAAGTTACTTAATTAAAGAGCTTTTTGCAAGGTATGAAATTGCATTATGGGGAGAATTGTCTTTTAATTCCTTGGCAGAGCGACTAGAGTTAAAAAAAGTATCCTATGTTTGGCATTGAGTAAAGGAGAGGACTCTATTATCGACTCGGATGCGTGCCTTTTAATTCCCAAAAGGCTTAAATAAAACAAGTGTGCTAAAGTGCAAACTGTCTGTGTAATATCATTGAAAAGTTTTATAACGGAAGTAAGCATCTATTTCATTTTTTAGATAGAAAGGAACTCCTTAGTCCTATAAAAACTCATAGAAAATTTAGGTTTAATCACCTTGTTTAGCGCTAATAAGCTTTAGAAATCCTTTGGACCGCCCTCCTCGTTATCAAGGCCAGTCCGGAATTAGGATATAACTAAATTTTTGCTATGCTGTAGTCGGAAAACCCTTAAAAGCTCTAGGAGTTCCCTACCCTATAAAAAAAGAAGTTAAGTCTTAGTATTTACAGAAATTCCCGTATTAGAAAGATATCGCGCACCTCCTTACAAAACGAAAAAAGCATTAAGTCTCGTAATAGACTAAGAGTAAGATTTCCATTTAAACGCTATTTTCGAAACGAATAACGGGACTTTTGTGTACGATATTTTCAAAATTTCAAAGAATTTGTGCCCCGTACGTGTAACTAGAGATAAACATATAAAAACCAGGCCCATTTTTAATCTTGACTTCTACGTAGAAAAAATGACAAAGACGCTTTCAGTAATGAGTTTTTGGTACTTTTTGTGCCCAAGCTATTATAATATTGTTAATAAACTAGGGCCCTCCTACTATTGCATTGGGTTACTGAACGAAAGAAATAAACTTGTGAAAAGCCTGTGTGTTAAAAAGCGTATCCAGAATACTAAGATTTAAACTTCTTTACTATTCGCTTTTTGGCAGACGACGTGCTATCGCTTCTAATAAAAGCTTTTATTCCAGATAAACAAAAACTAACTTGCTTGCCTGTAAAAACCTATTAAAAAATCATTCTTACCACTTAAGGTAACAAGGTGTCCTCCTTTTTTACAATTCCCAATAAAAAAAAGAGGAAGATTATAAGGCTTTCCTAGACTCTAAATTACACCCCTTATAGAAACTTTTTACTTAAAAAGTATAAGGCTAAGGAATTCTGATTAAAGCAAACAATGCTGAACTTTTTTTCTCTAGGATTGCGAAAAACACGGGTTGGGAGGTCCTTAATGGAATAAACTCGACTAAATAAAAGTATCCTTAACTAAGAGAGTGCTAAACAAGGGTAAAGCAAATTCCTCAATATCCTAACAAGCACTTTTTTTTCAAGGACTCCTAATTAGTTCTCCAATTGGAAGTTTATCGATATTCTTGTAATTTGCGTTGTTTGCACTAATTTTAGAGGTTACACTAGACCTTTTTAATAATTTGTACTTGAATGTTTATAGTTTATTGTAGTATATGATAATGCCCCCTTGATATCTGAACTCTATAAAAAGACAGGCTTTTGCTCTAACTACGAAGCTGTACTCTTAATTACTTCATAACACCTAGTTAAGAATTCTGCTTGATAAAAAGGAAATCCTACAGTGTTGTCTCATATTTCAAAGCACTCTTGCTATGCCTTTTTTAACCAAAACCCCTTTGTTTGTACAGCTCTTGTTCCTCAGTTTTTATCAATACTTAGTTTCGTAAGCGAGTCTGGTAGGTATAGAATAGGGGAACTCCATTAATCAGTTTAAAACACTTACTGTACTGTTTAAATAAAGTGAAGTATTCCGCGAAGGGAAGGGATGTACTCCTAATTTAGTTTTTTCAGTAAAAACTTGTGCTTGTACTACTAAACTTCTAAAGGATTTACGACTCCTGTGCGCAAAGTCAAACTATTCTAAGAAATAACAAAAGCTTAAAACCCGCCTGCCGGATTTTGAAAAGTTTTTAGAGGAGAAACCGAAGTAGCCTTTTGCGATACGCGGACGCTTAAGGTTTTGCAAAAGCCTTTTTTAGGCGCACTCTAGTGAGGGAAAAGTAAGTTATTAATACCTAGGACCCCTGCACCTTTCTAATTTTCGTAGTTATGTGCCCCAAGACATAAAGACATATAAGGGGGCTCCTCTATAGGCTTTATATAGGCTCCGCTTTTTGTATAATTCTGAATAGCCACCATATTATATAAATTCGGCTTTTGGACCGTACTTTTTCCCTTGTATGACATAAAAATTGAAGATCTTGGTAACTAGCTTTTTGACAGGCATTTAGTATTATAGTATAAATAGGGAGCTGTTTGAGCGGGAGCTTTCATTTTAATTAAGTGGTTTTCTCATACTTTATTTAAATTATAGTAGTTCCGGAGGACCCCATTTCCTTAACTAGAGTGTCCCTTAACAAGGAGAAGAGGCTAACCAAGGGTATTACAAGAAAGAAAAGAGTTTTATACTCCTTAAACGATTAGAGGAGCTTTTTTTTTCTACACGAAGTTCCTATAGGATACGTAGAGTTACTTCTAGTGTAATACCAAAATCCCAGCGACTAAAAAATCTAAAACTACTAAATATAGTGGACTCCTTATAAAAAGTATACTGTAACAAACCCAAAAAGGGTCTCAAATATCTTTCTACTTAGCTTCCTTTTCAAGGATTTCCGTTTTGTTAAACGTTATAATTGAGTCTTTGCGTCTTGGGTTTGTAAACACTTAATTGGATTCAAGGGTATAGCTAAAATGAAGTTCGTAATGCCGTAAATTACATTCCCTTAACCACCGAGGATAAAATAAAAAATATAGGATTTGAACCTAGAGAGTCTCTTCCAGCTTTTTGAAGCGATTTTTTTTTGATTAAAACCCTCCTGAATCCCCTAAGTCTACCTTCGATTTATTTAAATTATTCACAATATTTGGGTTGAGAGAACATTACAAAAAAGGGTTTATAACAAAACGACCTATTTATACTTGAGGATACCTCTTTCCTTTTATTTACTAAAAAACAGTAGGAGTAAGGAAAGAGTGAAAATGTTTTCTTGATGTTATTCTTGTTTTAGTGCCCTTCTGTAGCCCTGTTTCTATATTTCCACTCCCTGTATCCCCCTTAATTTGGTGCTCCTCAATCTTCATTGGAATTACTATATAGTTAAGTTAAAGTATATTACTCTTGTTCCCTGCAACTTTGTATTAACTATCTTTTAGGAGCTGTTTGTTTAGTATTCGTATTCCTCAAGTTATTATAGCCTATATTAGTTATTATTAGGAAGTTCTGGAAAAAAAGTAAGACTTATAGCAGTATTAATATTAAGTTATATACCTCCTTTGCCCTCTGTAACTGATACGGGAGGCTATTGAAACCCAGAGATACCGGCCAGTCTTACTCTTACCGACCGGAGGGTACTGAGGAAGGTTCATGCAGGAAGTCTTGTAGATAGTGAAACCCTTACGCTGTAACACCGCCAACATTTAACTTGCTTTTTTATACTCCTCCGCTTACACCTATATTCTTAGCCATTAGAACTCGACTTTTCTTCTGTATCTTGGGAGAAATTCCTTTATTCCCTGACTTCCTCGGGCCTAGGTTGGGCTCTAACCCTTTTCTTAGGAGTTCAAGGGGTTCTCAGTGCTCTTTCGATAAATAAAGGATGATTTGCTTTGATAAAACCAGAATCTCAAGCCTTGTTGTCACGTGGTTTACATGCTATTGGTTTTGCAGAAGAACTCATTTTATTACTAGGTTTTTGAGATTTCTGGATTTCCTATTTCTCAGAAAATATATATATATAAGGGGGGCTGCTACTAATAACTGTTAATTAAGAAGTTCCTTTAGGGGTTTTTAATACTAGCCGGACCGTACGTAGGAAAGCTGCTCTTGAAATTACACTTTTTTATAAAATAGAAAACTAAAGGCTTTTCCTCTTTTGTGACAATTAACCCCCCTTTTGATAATCTTTCTGTAACTACATT
>JAYMTL010000080.1:0-91380 GCA_036897445.1 Pelargonium tetragonum | reverse complement strand
AAGAAAGTCATGTAGTGCGAGGTGTAGCGCAGCCTGGTTAGCGCATCTGTTTTGGGTACAGAGGGCCATAGGTTCGAATCCTGTCACCTTGATTTAGTCAATTATCCTTCTTGTTGTCCCTTTCGTCTAGTGGTTAGGACATCGTCTTTTCAAGTCGAAGATAGGGGTTCAATTCCCCTAAGGGATAAGTATAATAACTAAGCCTATAATTAATCTGTTTCTTTCCGGTACTTATACAATAGAAGTTATACCCCTTCCCTTATTAAAATTTGTCTCGGCAAACTTTTAGGGATTAAACAGGGATTCGTCAACTCTCTAGCCCCACTTGTTTTTGGACCGGTCTACCTAAAAAATATACGGAAATTTTTTATGCCTTAATTTTTCTTTGATATTAACTAAAGATATTTATAGCTTAGCAACTGGAAGAAGCACTTGTAAGTAATAGACAAGGCATAAGAATTTACGGACTTCTATAATAAGGAGTCTGCTTGTTGAGTATTAAGTGTCCTTTAGGGGGTATCAAAATAAAAACTTTTGTGCTTAATCGACTTTCAATTTCTCTGTCACAAAAATTAACAAAGCTTTTAACCTACTTTGAAACTAAAGAGAATAGTCTTCTTCTTAAACTGACCTGCAAAATTAAGAAAATTCTTTTTTTAATCCAATCTAGTACCCGTATCCAAAATAGGTTACATCTCGGCTTTAATAGCTTTCACAATTTCCTTCTTAAACCACTGGCTCAAAGGAAAAATTAACAGTAAAAACCCCGGTGGTAAAGAGGACCTCTTAAAAGCTCTAACTGATTGATTTGTTGCAATATCGACCAAGGTCTTGATGAAAAAAGGTATATTCGGAAAAGCTAAGGTCTTTAAAACGAGGTACCCTCTTAAAAAGGCATTCTATGCTTGTAAGGGTCCCAAGAATCTGCTTTTCATTTGCTCAATAACTCTTGTTTGAAGCTTTCTTACCGGTTTCTTTTTTATTTCTAGAGTTTGCGAGACTTACCGATTAACCTTTGATTTACCGGTGCTGCTTACTCTAAGTATAAGGCAATTCTTTTGGTTATTCTTGTGTAACAATTAGATATCAAGTAAATTCTTATAGAGTTCCCTCTCTTAAACGAACCCCTAGTTAAAGTGAGGCTTTTAAACGCGGGATTGAACTGGGAAAATAGAATCTCCTCAGTAAGGAAATGCCTTTTATAACTGCCCCGGACAAGCGCTTCCTTTCCTCTGAGCCAGGTTTTTTCTTATGCCCAAGCTAATGCAAAGGGGGTCAACCCAGTTATTTATTTTTTAGGGTCACTCAAGGAGTCTAGCTCTGCTAATTAAATTCCCTGCTTTTACCTATAGAAAATTCTAGTCTTCAAAAGTATAGCTGTAAAAAAAAGCAAGCTTTGTTAGAGGGGCCCTTGTTTCAGAATCTACAAGCACGTGTTTCTCTGAAAAGGAATTCCAGTCATTTCTTTTCTATATACCCGAATTTGATCCCCCGCCCGACAGCCCAGATAATCCAATAGGTTGTATAAAAAAACTTAACCTTATCCGTGTATATACCTTGTTTTGAAGACTAAAAGGGGGACTCTGTCTTGTTTTTTAGACCTTAAATCAGAGACTTTTGTGCGAGTAGGGCTTCGACTTATTTGTAAATTCGTTGTAGCGCTATTATGCAAAGCCTTAAATTACAGGGTTTTCTTTCGTGAGTACTTAGGAAGTGAGTATCCCAAAAGGTCTTAATTAAAAGAAAGCGCTCTTAACGGGGAACTCTTAGTTTGTAATATCCTTGTTGAAGTAGTCTCAAATAGAAAAAGTCAAACCTGACTCTTATAATCTAGTAAATTTCCTCTGAGAAAAAAGCCCTAATACAACAAGATTTTTGAGATAACTAGGGCCTTTAGCACCTCATTTTTTACAACCCTTGCTGGGTACTTTTCATTTTAATGCTATGGATAAGGGTAATGTTAAATATTAATTATTAATAATGGCGGAATGCCGAAGCTACCCTAGGATTCTGGTGGTTACAACAACAAGGCTTCCACTTACAATTCAAAAAAAAAAGCTCTTGATATGTTAGGGCACTGCTGAACTAACAGGCCTAGATTATCAAAGGATATCTATATATAGTTATATAGTTTAAAAAGCCCCTTTTTATAAGAATCCTAAACTTGTTGAATTTCCAAAAGAAACAAGGGAATGGGCAATCTACTTTAGAGCCACCCGGCTACTCCTTAATCTGCTCTTGTTTGACTTGTTGTTTATAAGTCTTTGCAGCTAGACCTTTGAGCTGTGTAACTCGGTATCTCTATCCTTTTATAGCACGAGCCTTGCCTGCTATACTCTTGTAGCTTGTAACTTTTTTCTTAGAAGAGATACCTTTACCGGTCTTATAACTATAGTCTTCTCTTCTTCTAGTTTATTCTAGTTCTACCCCATTAATTAGGGTTTATTAAATCTTTCAATCCTCCCCTTTTTGGCAGGTTTTTGTTGTTAAATAGAAGTCGTAAAGTCCCTCCGCAACTTAAGAAGTAACAAAAATTCTTACATTTCCGACTAGAAATAAAAATTCCTACAGGATTCCACTTGAAAAGGCGTGGGCGACCCTAGGCTTTTCAAAACTCTGCAAAATCCCAGTACATTCCATTTATATGGGTATTCTACGTCCTATATTATATAATATATGAGATATTCCTAGAGCGAATTATAAGTCTAATACTAGTATAGGAGAAATTCTGATAAAATTTACTGCAAGGATCCGGATTGGTAGAATTTTGAAACGAAAATTTTAGAATTTCTTTAAAGTAATTCAGTATACTACTATGAATGAATCATTAGGGTACGAGTATAACAAAAGGGTCGTATCAACGGGAGCATTAAATAAAAATCCTTCGGTTAAGAGGAATTACTTTATCGGGGGTCAAAAATCTCTTAACGAGAAATTGTCGGTTTCTACAGTTACTGATTTCAGATTGGGAAAGGGCTAATGCTATCTAGGCAGTGGTCTACGTTACTTATGTTAAATCTTCCTGTTTAACCTACACCGGGCCTGGGTAATTAAATGGGCTTTTTAACCTCAAAGAAATTATACAAATACTAAGTCTTTATCTTTCGAAGTGTGAAGCCTGCTTATTAAACCTGCAATTTACTCAAAACAATTAAGGCTTAGGCGTAACTATAGCATAAGAGGTATTAGAGATTAAAGCCAAGGTAGAATTCTAAAGAATTTTGGGGCAGTGTCTTTTAATTAATAAGTATGTAGTAGTGTCCGGATTTTCGGTTAGCGAGTTTATTCCAGATTTTATGCTAAAGAAAGGGGCCTACAGTTAAGAAATTCGTACAAGTTATCCTTTTATATAGGAAGCCTTGTATTCAGGAGCAAGTCAAAGGAAGTTTTTTTAGTAAACTGCTAAAGCAGTTCCTAGTGAGGGATGCCTTAGAAAAAGTGTTGTCGTTGGCTTGTGTTCCCTCTCTTTTTCTTCCTGCCGTTATGTCTTATCAGAACCTCTCAATATTCTACAATAAACCTAAGATTTTATTAAAAGGTACAGGACTTAACCCTATTAAACGAAGGTACCTAAAACGCGATAAACAACAGAATTGAAATTCACTTTGACTAGGTGTTCCTTTTATTTAGTTTTCCTTATAAGGAGATTTCCTGGCAGCTATTTCCCTCTTTATTGCAGGTAATAAAATTTGAGTTTCCGGTTATTGTCTCAGTCTCAGGGAGGCTCTGAAGTCCTTTTCGCTGATGTAGGATTTCTAGATAAACCCTAGGTTGATTGATATGGAAGAAAGATTTCTCAGTTATTCGAGGCTAGCCAGTTTGTTAGGGGCTCCATGAAATAAAGTAAATCGAATAAATTGCGGCCGTAGGTATGCCTTTTTATTAAAGCTTAAAATGAAACTACTAAACTCAAAACTGTAATTGAATTTTACTGGAGTCCCTTTTGAGCCTTTATAAGAAATATTTGATAAGTTACAGCTAAAAAGGTCTGCTACCTCTAAATTCACTAACGGGGCGGCTTCTAAGAGTTTTAAGAAAAAAGAACAACCTTGGATAACAGATAATAAGGAAAAATCCACGAGAAAAGATAAAAAATTCCACATCAAATGAAAACTCCAAGCAGCTCTAAATGTCCTCAATAGTTTTGGGTAAATATCCATTTAACAACAAGTTTATTTAAGAGGAAAGCCTCATAAAAGAAGTGCCATTACTGATAATAGAGGGATCCTTTTATTCGAAAGCGTTAAGTTTCCTATTAGATCGACTCTAGTTTGCATGTGTTCTTAGAAGTCCCCCTAAAATTCTTATTTAATTAATATTATATTATTTTAGCTTGACTTTAAAAAAGATGCTTCTAGGACACACTTAAGTTCTTATTCTTATACTGTATTCTGCGGGCCTATAACTATAAAAAGGAAAGGGTCACCCTATAAAAGCAGGGTTTGAACTACAATATATAAAGTACTTCGACATTGATTTCTTGTAACCGTATAGGACAATTCTGACTAACCTATAACAGCTTGGATTTCCCACTCGCGGGGGTACTTTCATTTCTATTTTATTTAACTTATACTTAAGTATATACCAAATTCCTTTTATCAAATTACGGGCTAACCAGCAGAGCTTAGACAGCGTATAAAAAGGCTTGGTTGGAGTAGACAAAAGCTTACTTTACAGGGAAACCCCAGAACCTACTTATAGTCTTATAGTACGGGGCTGCATTCAACTCAAGCAAAAACCTGCTCTGAAAAAAGCCTTTACCTTACAAATTACAAATTCGTAAAAACAAAATTATCCGCTCCAAGTAGCACCCTTTTATTATATAGCGTACTCTAAAAAAAAATGAAGTCCTATACCCAGCTTTTAAGTCGATTTATTTTAAGGATCGCCCTGACCTCAGCTCTCTCTACTAAAGAAAATCCCAAATACAAACATCAGGAAGGGGGTTCTCATTATATTAATATTATAAGAAAAAGGCCAACGCTTAGTATTGAACATAGAGAAGCTTCCCGGTAAAAGGAACTCTTAGGAATAACCGAAAAGCTACGCGGGATCCCTAAAAAAATGAAAAAACGTAGAAGGCTCTAAGGAACAAGCCAAGTGCAGGGAAAAGGCCCAACCCAGGGGAGCTTTTTTAAAACCCTTTTTATTACTTTATTACAGAGAACACCTAAAATTTTTAAAAGGAACTGCTTCCCTGGCTTTGGTCTCAGTCTCATTACCCTTTAGTACTATATAAAGATAAAGCAACAGGAGAATAAAAGAACTTGATCGCCTAACGGTAGGGCTTCCTTTTAGTATTTTAAACGGAGCTAAAGACTCTAAAAGAACTCAAATCCTAGCAAACTCCTTTTGGTATGAAAGCATTCTCCGTACAGGGACCTGAAAGTTTAAGTAAAAGGAGAAGTAGGGTTTTCATTTTTAATTATAAATCCCCGCGCGGAAAACTTTTGGACCAATTCCGGAAGTTAAAATTAGAAGTTAGATAAAATAATAGGATCACAAAAGGATTTTAATTTAAGAAATTTTAGCTCTTGTAAAAGACACCGACCCCTGACTAAAGTATAATATCAAAAAAATTAGTATTAAATTTACATTGACAAAAAGAAAACCTTGTAAAACCAAGAAGTCAATAGATTCCCAATTAGAAACTACCTAAATTTCAAACTATTTCCGCTTAGAAAAGCTAAAAACTTTTTTTATAAGGTTACTCCCTACTTTAGTAATAAAAAAGAAGGAATAATCCGTAAACCTCGAAATGACAGGGCTCCAAGCTACGTATAACTTATAAGAACTCTAACGCATTGTTGGGCTTTGGGAAGAGCACTGCTCTTGTTTAAAAAAGGAACTTCTAACATCTGCTTCTATATAATGAGTAACAAATATTCAGAGATACCATGGGCCTTTATCTATTTGCCAAATCCAATCCTTTTGTATGTAATTAACAGCGCCTCCCCTAGTAACTCGTAGAGGATTCCCTGTAAGAAAACCCCTTGAACTTGAATATGGTAATGCGTGGAAAAGGGAAAAAGATAGAATTCACTTTCCTATTTCTTTGTAAGGCCGCGAACCTTTAAGTTTGGTAAATTCAATATAGAACTTACTTGGTAGAAAATATGCAAAGGAATCGAATGTGGCTTTCTAAATACTTTAAAGTAACTCAAGATATCAAAGAGAAGCGGCTCTCAGAACCCGTATTGTTGGGATTAGGGGAAGACTTGCTATAATAGCGGATCCCTTTTTTATTCGTGTCTTTTTCCAAAACGAGGGATCTCTATAAAATCCGATGCTCAGGCTATTTCTTTGTAGTGTAGTCGAAAACTGGGTTTTAATTACGTTTACTTTACTGGAAATGAATATCCGCCCTATACTAAAAATCCAAGTTTAAAACCTTTAAGCTTCTATTCTAGCTGACTTGGATATTCTACATAACAGCGCGTTTTGAGCCTATATTATATAAATTCATATTCTTGTTTTGAAACTTTTAGTTGACTAGTTTATCCTACTCTTCAGCTCCAGTAAGACAAATTGAAATTTTAGTGCACTCCACTCCAAGTAACCTGCCTTTTAGGATGCCCTACTGAACTGAAATGAGAACTCTCTATAACTTGAGTAATTTAATCACAGGAAACACTGCCTTGGGAAGGGAACCCCGCTTTTTTAAAGAGCAAAAGTTCTTGTAAGGACAGTATAAAAAAATTTTAAGTAAAACGCCAATATAAATTTTTAGGGAAATCCTGTCTAGGAAATATCTAAAAAAAATTTCTAGCTTTGTTGCCCTTCAATTATAGACAAATCTAAGAGTTCAAAACAGTTCTAGTAAACCCAAAAAGGCAAAAGACCTTAATCAAAAGATTTTGACTTGATTAGGAACTTAAACTTTCTAAGAGAAAAACGCGCTATTGGGACCGGTTCTTAAAGGGTTTTATCTTTTTTAGGGGACTCTTATTAAAAGTATATCTTTGCCAGGTGTATGAAACGAAGAAAAAGAATATGAATTTACTTTTTGAGAATTTGTACTCGCGGCGTAAGAATTGTAAGGAGATTTACCGACAGTAAGGGGTCGAGGGGTTAGTTGTCTAGGGCTTTTATAGTACAGGATGTTCCTGGGCAGATAGATTTTGTTTCCCTTTTTACTTTAAATAAGAAATTTTAGTTAAGACCGCGAAAATAGCTTATCAAAAGATTTTATTCAGTAAAAATCCGGTTACATAGCTTGCAACTGCAAAAAGAAAGGGTTAACATCAAGAAAAGAATTCCTTACTTAGGTTACTCCAAATTAACTAGAGTAAGTTCGTCAGTCCGAGTTTGTACTAAAATAAATATTTATGCTTTATAAAATACTGGGGTTTACTTTGCTAACACGAGTTTCCTGCATTATGTTTTAGATCCACCTCTTTAAAGAAAGACAAACCTTTTGTAATATATTGTTCACATAATACAAGAGAAAGGATACGCTAGGGTAAGCCTTACGCAAAGGGCTTGCTAAACGAATATATGTTAAGCATTTCTTACCCAGTAAACTGCATAGAAAGTCAAAGGAATAGAAGCGCTTTTCCTTAGTTTTTGAAAACTCGAGATTCCCCTTTTTAAGAGATAAACCCCGCCTACGCGCTCTATGAGTAAGTACAATATAACATTTGTCAAATATGAGTTTACAAAAGGGAATAGAACAATGCTCAATAAGTTAGGACATAACGTAAAACATAAGACCGGTATCTCGGACTAGGAAACCCTGCATTAAAGAACAGCAACAAAAATTCATTTCTGGCGGTAGGGACCAAAAAAGGGTATTCCGCTCGGTTCTATACTTAATATATTCCATTTTAGACCCGAGGAAAAGTAAATAGTAAAGAAAGTGCAAGATATTAGTAAAGCGGCCTATTTGCGTGCGTCAAAACCCGGCTTTTAGGTGCTTAACGTTTTAGTTTTTTTAAGAAATATTTATAATCAGAACGAAACAACCTTGATTAGAAGGTTAATGATTTGTTTGCCTTAATAGACAAAGCCCACAATAACACACAGCTTTAGTAAAAAGGAAACGCATTCTAAAGGGAATAAGGGCTAATTTCAAGTAGATACAATTCTAGGTCAGAATAAGTCCATCAAAACAGGATCCGCCCTAAAATGGGGGAAGCAATTCCTTGCGCCTAAAAGTGATAAATATAAAATTTTTTCGTAGCCTTTAAATTAAAAAGAGAGAAGCTTCTAACCAAAAAACAACACCCCTTAAAATCTAATATTTCCGATTACAAAAATCCGTAAACTAGGAGTGTTAACTCGAGCTAAATTCGTGTTGAGTCAGCCCTAATTATATAAAATGACTTTAAAGAGGTATCTTACCCTAAAATTCCAGGATATGAGAGAAAAAAAGATTTAGAATAAGAGCAAGAAGTATGGAGCGCTAGATATGAGTTTTATAGATTCTCGTCTAAGATAAGATAGAAAGATTGTTTAAGTACAATAGCGATTCGTAGTAGAGTCCTTGCCGGGTATTGCTAGATACTACCCAAACCTAAAGTAGGGAGTGTTACATTTTAGAGAAAATTCAAGGATCAATAACTTGGTATTCTTATATTTACCGGAACCCCTTTTTTTCAGATTTTGACTTTCTGCTCCGTATTGTTTGCCTTTGAAATAGACAGCGGGACTGTGGGGTTTGAACCTTTAACTCTTATCTCTTAAATATTTTGCTCTAAAGCTAAGATAAAGTATAATTTAATAAAGCCGAATTAGAAATCCGTATATAAATTAACCAACTTTCTACTTAAGCGATTACTCCCTTTAGTAGCTAATATAACTTAATACTTGGAATTTTTTGGTTGGTGCGCGAATAGAGACTCTGCTTCAAAAGAGCTTTGCTTATATAGTATAGAATTTTTAGACATGAACTCAGTTCTACCAATGTTTTTATCTTAGACTGTTCTACCCGGACCTAGAGTTCGGCCTATTAACTATCTATCAATTGTTTGCTAGAAAGTGCTTAGATTTTAAAATACAAGTACTTCAGCAAAGCTTTTTTAATTTCCGAGGTGTAACGGAGTTAGTTTATCCTTAGCTTAAAGTACGTAGAATTTTTTTTTTATATTTTTGCTAGTTTAGAAGCTCGTTGGATAGCTTTACTTTAGAGGAATTCTTTGGTTATTATAGGGGGTTGTTAAGTCTCAAATTTGTAGGACTCATTAGGTATACAAAAACTTATAGCAGGAAAACGCAGGACTTTTAATTCCCTTATAGGGTTCCCCTACTAAAGGGATCTCAGAAACTAAAATTTATTAGACTTAAGCGGCTCTTATATTAATTACATTACCTTACTTTTTTAGGTAGACATCTCGGAACCAGAAAAAAAGAATTAATTCTAAACTGAGTTGACACTAAGAGTCTATAACGGAATTTCTTACTCCGAAGTGTTATAACAAGGAAAAAGGGAATTCCCTAATAATGCCAAATCTAATTACAGCAAAAATACCTACCAAGGAAGTCTTTCTGTCTAATATCTACACAAGTCTAGAGTGTTTCTTTATATCTTTTCTTAAGCTATCGGTTCTAATTAGGGCTCTCATATATAATTAAGTCAAAGGGGATACTTATATACCTAAACAGACTAACGTCTTCCTAAGTAGCTCAGCTAAGTCAAAGACAGTAGTTTCTGTTGCAAGTAAGAGAATTACCCATTGTTTGTAGTAAGGAGAGGCTCCTTCTAAAAGTCAAAAGGATTTTATAGCATAGAAGCCCATAGGGATAAGATATTATAATGAATTATAAGCACGATCCCTAATTAAAGGTAAAAATATGGGCTGGGATAGAGTTGCTTCGTTGCTTTATGTGAACTTTTTGTATTTAAAAATCTTTCCTTTTCTAGGAGGGATTGCTTTCTACGCTTCTGAGTTACGTAGTAGTGAAAAAATCTAGGGGTTGTGTTAAAGACACCGGTTATAAGTAACGGGCTTTTGGATAACTTCCCCGTGATCAAAAGTTTTTAGAAATTTCAGTATGAAAATGAATTTGAGTATTACCATTATCCTATTCTAATCTAAGATCATGAACAAAAAAGAACTCAACAGCAACTCCGACCTTGTCGCCTTGATGCCCCGTATAAACAAGACCTTTCCGAAGCTAGTAGTCCTTTAAAACTTCTAGGTCGAGGGCTCTCTTTCTTTAGTGTATTATCTTGAGGTTTATAGCTAAAGCAGTTTTCCTCTAGTTTATAAGAAGACTTTTTTTTAATCTAAAAGTTCTGACAATATTAAGAACGCCTTTTTATTAAATTCTTTTGGATTCTGTATCTTTCTATTAAGATAAGAGAAACCTGTAGCATTGTTTTCCTCCCTTCATTTGGAGATCCGTTCCTTTTCTAACGTTAACTTTTATATGAAAATTGAAATATGCTTTGATAGAGGAATCCAGCAAGAGCCAAATGATATGACAAGATCTTTAATACCAAGACCAAGCTCTCGGCGAAGAGTAAAATAAATTGTGGCTAATAAGAGTCTTTTCTTATATAATTTGGAAAGCAAAAGGGCTATGTCAGACGACAAGCTTATGCGCCTTTTTTTTATTAGTAGAACTCCCTACACCGAAATTAACTAGAGTACTTTATTAGGTCCAAACTCTTTGAATGTAAAACCTTATTCGTAATACTTCCAATTTCTTTCAGGACTAAGTTATACGGAAACCCAGGTAGGGTTATGCGTAAATATTTACTCTTTTCTTTAAATTTTCTGAGCACTAAGAAACCCCATAAGGATCCCCCATTTGTTAATTCGAGCAGCCTATGCTCGCCGGAATTCAAAAAGAAAAAGGAAAAGTACTAGACGTAGAGAATCTCCTATCTCCTATTGTGTAGTATACCAAAGGAGAGGGGATATAATAAAACTAAGCCTAAGAGGTTCAAAGTAAGGCTCTATTATTATACTCTTACAAGATTACTAGAGCCTTTTTTTACTTGCTACCCCCTGGTTCGGGTTGGGAAATAAATACTATTTTAAAAAAGTATAAGCTTTTTCTTAATTAAGGGTATACTGCTTTGTCACTGGGATCCTATCAAACAAGACTTGGATCACGAACCTATTTTTAGGTAAGGTAAGCCTTGTTTTGGATTATGTACTTTCGCAGCTATTAAAGCTAAAAAGGGGAATTCTTGATATATCCTTAATCGGAAGTTTAGGAATACTACTTTATTTAATATGAAAAGGGGCATCCCTTTTACATGAAAACTCTATTTTTTTTGTAAATAAAGAAGCTCATTAAATTTAAGTGTAAGCTGCTTTACTATAAGTCTTAACTTTATTTCTAAAAAGCAAGTATTTTATGAGATAGATATTAAAATTATATATATAGGTGTCCTTTTTTATCTTTATTAATAGTATAAGGGATTTTTCTTTATAATGAAACTTTTTACTAAAGGAATCCTTTAAGTCCCGGTGGAAGACTTGACAAGAACTAGATACATAAGTTTAAATAAGAGCTCTTATGTAATTTGAAATTCGAAATTTATGTCATTATTAGACTCTCTATTAAATTAAGTGATGGAAAAACAGCAGAATACCGCAAAAAGCCTACTAGTCCTAAAAAATTTAACAGAAAATTCTAATTAACCAACAGGAGAACTTGGTAACGAAAACTTTCTTTTTATTATTTAACGAGAAGCTTCCATGTAAGTTTTACCAGTAAAAAGTGTTTTATAAACGCCGGCTTATATATAGCAGACAAAAAGTTACCCCAGAAATGAATTTGCAAGCGGATACTATTAAGGCAGAATCTGCTTGTGGATCTGTGTTGATAATCTCGGTAACTATATCGGCTATTTACCTCCTTAGTCAGTATAGCCCAAAATATGCTGCATCAGTGAAAAAGTACTCCTTCGTATAAAGGGGGGCGTAACTCATAACAAAATGAGTACCTCGAGGGAAGTTACTCCACAAAGGGGACTCCCTTCTATACTTTTTCTTAGCGCTGGGGTCTCTTGTGACATCTAAAATTTGCGAGCATCTTGCGTTCAGAATTCTACAGAGTCTCTACAAGGATTTATATAATCGAAAAATACCCGCCCCTTAATACTTATAACTAGATTTTCAGAACAACAGGGGCTCTGTTATACACAAAGAATTTAAGAGATCCCTAAAAGAAGCTCAGGGCACTCTCCCAGATAAAGAACTTGTATTACCCTACAGCAAGGCGAGCCTATAATGAATGAAGCATCCTTTTGATATGTGATATGGGTCCCGGCAGTTTTTCAAGTACAAAGGTTCTTTTTTTTTTTATTTGAGTGGATAGAATTACTGGTAATATTAGAGGGAGCAGAAGCCCTTAGTTAGTATATTAGTTAAGCCACTAGCAGTACTTAACGAAGTCTTAAGTAACCCGGAGTATCCTGTAAAAGAATTCCCCTTATTTCGTATGAAGCAACTCGCGTTAAAGATTTTTCGGGAAATCTTACAAAGAAAAAAAGTAAGAAGTAAGAGTCAAATTAGAATCATTTATTTATATAGTTAGGATACTCCTGCATTAAACCCATAAGGAATTACATAGTATTCCAGTAAACCTATTTAGTCCTTCGCAATAAATCAGCCAAAAGTTCAAATCCTACTGAGGAGATTTTTAGAAAGGAGACTTGATCCAGTTTCTGTGAATATTTGTAAGTAAAAGATTGTTCGTAGAATGTTCCTGTAAATTAAAAGGAAGCCCCTTTTTGCTTTATCAGTTGTAGGTTAGAAGTATGCTAGAGTCTTTATATTACATCCACAAGGCTACGGTTCCAGAGCTTTGCTTTTTTATTACTTATTAGGATAGAAGCATTAAAGGAGCCTTTTAGATTGTAAGTATTATACTCTTCTTATGGCTGGCTTACTGTAGCTGTGGGTTAAGTTGTCTTACTTGTACTTATTGTAGTTATTGTATTCCTATTCTGTTGTTGTATTAGTATTATAGCTTATAGTTCTTATAGTTATAGGTTATGATAAGGTAGTTTCTTAAGTAAGATAGTCTTAGATTGTTTAAGATTGTACTACTTGTTCTTTAAGGGGGTGTTACTATTGTCTTCTGTCTTTATCGTATAGGGAGTGTAGAAACCTAATAGGTATAGGATAGTGTCTTTGTTGTTTAAGGCGTATTCCCCTGTGTACTTAGCCTATCGGTAATGGAGGATCTAAACCTTAATAGTAGATTGTAAGAGGCTATGAAGCTATTCTAAAACAAGCAACTCAAGGCTTTATAGCAGGAAAAAAGGGTCAAATGTAAAAAAACCAACCTACCTTACAACCCGAACAGCAAGTAAATGATATTCTAGATAGCAATCTTGGCATTGTTTCATTTCTTTTGTATTCCCGACTTAAGGTAATTTGTTGGAAAGGTAATTTGTTGGATTTGAATGGTTGGACCTAGTGTTAGCAGGTATTCCTCTGTTTCTATTTACTAAAGAGCAGCTAAGCTAAAATAGGTTTAGGAGCACCCTAATGTTGTTTTCTTATTTCCCTGGTCTAGTGTAATTGTAATAAAATAAGCCCTCACATTATGAAAAGGAAGGAGTTTGTGCATAACAGGGAATCCCAGAGTTGACTACTTTGTTTTACCTGAAGTAAGATAAAACCTTTAACGAGTAGGCTAAGAGCTTTCCGCATACTTTTGCGAAATTGTCATGAGTTATTTACTCGGTATGACAATCCGTCGAAGTAAGATAGAGGTTAACCTGACTCAGTCGTATTGTACCAACCCAGCTTCTCAGAGTTCTCCCTTAAATTCCAGTAATGAACCTATTCGAACCCTTGCATGACGATAAAACTAACTCTGCTCTGGCTTTACCATTTCCAAAAACTCCATAAAACGCTATAAGGAATTCCTATATTAAAAACTTTGCAACACCCATGAAAGAAAACCCAATCCCAAGAGCAAGCTTTAGCTATAGAAAGAGAACCTATCCCTTATATTACAGAGAACTTGTATCTAATACATCTAATATTGATTGAGCCTTTCGAGACTACATATTTTTAGCGAAAACCCCGGCCTATATCCCAAAGTTTTTATTTATAAGATTCCGGTGGTGTTATAACGTATAATAGTATTCAAAAAAATCTTACTTGTAAGGACTTAGTTACAAAGAATTAAAGGAATGATAGTCAGTAATAAGCTACCTCTGATTCTTGGTATTACAAAGGACTTATAAAGCTATAATCTAAGTAAGTTAGCCTGAGATTCCCTATACCTTAATTCCAACAAGTATACAAAAGCTAGTAATTCCTAGTATATAGTAAAATAGATAGTACAAAAGGGAAGTCTAGAAGAAAAGTATATACCTCCACTCAAAGGGTTTCTGTAGTGGGCCTGAGATAAAAGCATTTGGCTGGATAACAAGTTTTTTTAAGGCTTAAGTAGTCTAAAAAGAAGCCTAAGCCCGTCCCTCGAACCCTAGTTTTAATAAAGAAGCTTAACTTCTAGTAGAAGCAGTCCCGGTAGGGGTAAGTGCCTTTCGACTCCTTATTCATAGTTTATAGTACTAAAAAAAGCAAAATTCCAGATTATAGCTAGATTAAGCAAAAACAGGCAGGGTCTTACTCCACCTTTTTTCTGAAATTTATAAACTTATTAAATAGGACTTTAATCCTTATTAACTTGTAGTGATTTAAACCGAGCTCCGAACCCTTAGTTTTATACTGACGGCTCTAGGTTCTAGTTGCATTTTTAGAAGCCCTCTTTTATCGTAGCAGAACCTTTATAAGGTTTTACTCTAGCTGGTTTAAGGAATTCCTTTTACCAAGCTCATAAACCCAGCCTCAAAAAGACCTAGTTCCCCTGCTTAAAATCTATACCAAAGCCTCCTCAGCGCTGTAAACTCTTACATTTTTCTCCTTTAAAGGTTCGAATTTCATTCTCTATTAAAAAAGCAAGGGCGCTTTAGCATTAGGGACATTTTCAGTGTTCTATCTACTTTCGGCATAAGACTTAAGAGCTACTATTTCATATTCAGTTCTTAGGACGAACCCTAAAGTCTACCGCAAAAATTCCTAAAAAGAAAAAGCATGGAAGTAAGATAGTTAGACACAGGGGTTAATAAAGAAAATAAAGAATAAATCAGGAACAGTACCTTACTGCTGCTTTTTGTACCCCACTTATTTCACTGGACCCCTAATCGTAACCAGCGTATTTTATATAATTATAAAATTAACGCTGCTGGTTCCAACTTTACCGAAAAACGGGAATGTAAGGGGTTCGCCTTTAGCACTTAACTCTGAGCTCCCATAAGGGTACCCTAGAATATAGAAAGGAACTCTTTTTGTGAGCATTAACACAGTGGACCTTTGTTGTTTCAAGACATAAGTGCAAACGGTTCGAATCAGGTTATGGAAATACTTGACG
This sequence comes from Pelargonium tetragonum, assembly GCA_036897445.1. NCBI lineage: Eukaryota > Viridiplantae > Streptophyta > Magnoliopsida > Geraniales > Geraniaceae > Pelargonium > Pelargonium tetragonum. The sequence continues at coordinate 76,029 of JAYMTL010000080.1, read as the reverse complement.
TAGAAATGAGAGCTAGGATCCGCATTTAACTAACAAAGTTATAATAAAAGCTTTCACAACTAAAAAATCTCAAAAAATGACTAATTCATAGCCTTAAATTCGATAAAAGTTTTTTAGTAAGTAATAATGCTTTTTATGCTTATTAAAGCCAGAGTTTGTAGCATAAAACGTCCTGTAGGGTTTCCCCTAAGTTATGAAGTAGTTCCCAGAATTCTGCATTTGATAGGATTTAGGAGCTTACGGACGATAGGGAATCCTCACATTGTAAGTAGTCGGAATTTTTTGGTCTAATTTCTTTTTTAAGAATACCGCAAGGGAGCCCATTAAATGTAATTATACTCAGACTCCTAGCTCTTACCTAAGCTCTACGGCCGCCTCTTTAATACTTTTAATAAAAAGCTGGGCCATACAATAAAATTTTCCTTAATTAATACGAATTTTAAAATACTCTTTCAGATATATCAGATATAATAACGAGAGGTTTTTAGGAGGCTCACGAACTCCCCTACACTTTACAAATTACTGCCGTTTTAATACGAGACTTTAAAAAAGAAGCATTTCTCTTGTCTTGCGGGCTTTTATTCTTTGATACACATATAGAATTTGCCAGTTTCTAGGAGCGGGCATCCTTAATGCAAAAGCCTTCTAGATATACACTAGGGAAATTCCCATTACCTGCGTTTAAGCTCTTTATTCATATGGTTTTCTTTTTCATTTAAGTTGCACTTAGATCCTTAAAGACTTCTCCCAGGGCTAACTTTAGCTTTTCAAAGTACTTAATTAAATTAAAGGCCCAGAAATTAACAATTTGCCAGGAGCTTTTATTTATACTCAAAATAAGGAGCAGATTAAGCTCCAGTTTAGGTAACTCTGAAGGGGCTAAAAGGAAGGCACGGATCCTTAATAAAGGGCCCCTTTCAAAATTGATAGTATTGATAATAGTTAAGGTTAAGGAGAGTTTTATTCAGAAAGTACTCAATGCGTTTAGCCGGTTTATAAATAAAGATTGAGCAGTGCTCTGTGGGGAGAGGGGGTTCCTTTAGTAGCCAATTTTCTCATATTTTGAGCATAGAGCGTTTTCTCAAGACATAAAGTACGCTTATACCCCTTTGCCTGATAATTAAAAGGATTAGAGAACTAACTAACCAAACAAAACCACAAAGAAAGCGCTACTCTTAGTCAAGAAATTTATTTAATGCTTATTTAAGAGGGCTTTTATCTTCCTAGATTTAGTACTAAAAGGCACGAGACTCTTCGAATTTTATACTCTATGAAATTAACCCAAGTAAACAACTCGCAAATAAATCTTAACTTCTTGCTATTTTTAATTTACTATAGATTTAGGTAATTTAAGAATAAAACGGCTGGCTTGTTTTTATACCAATCCCCGCGTAATACTTTTAGTTCGTTATAAGTACTAAGGCCGCCCAAGCCAGTATTTAGTTAACACCTTGACCCTTTTTTTACTAAATACCTAAAATTAGAAACTATCTATGCAGTCTTATTCTGTATCTATACTGGATTCTACTTTTGTTACTCGAGAGTTTAGGCTTTGTAGAATATAACTAAAGCAGAAACTTAAAAAGATAGGGTTGAAGAGCATTCTGAAAATAGAAAACAAAGTTAACTAGAAGTTCCCTATATAAAGTTATATCTCTAAGGGCTTTTTTGAACCTCTGCTAATAAGCTAGGCTGGGGAGTTTTCTATTAAAGGTAAATAAAATCTTAATTAGGAGCAATAGCAAGAAAATACGCAGTGGTTAAGGTGCCTTATTTTGAGGTATGGTTTTCTTTTAATATAAACCAAGTTACGGTTTCGTAATTTGTAGGGTTCACGTTTTAGTCTTTAAAATTTCTAGAGATCAAGCTTTATAAGTTAGTTTACTACTTAGAAGGGAATGCCCTTTTTGTACCACTTGAGTTACAAAGTAGCCTTTTTTAATTTCAATTTAGCGGATAAACGGGGTCTTTGATCTAGAAGGAAAGCCAAAGTCTTCTAAAAATTTTGAGAAGTCTTCCGTCAAGTAATAATACATAAATAAAGTTTCAGGTTTCGCCTTTCTACAAAAACTTATAAAGTTTTCCGGAAATAATATAATACTGGCAAGTGTCTTTATAAAATATAGGACTGTTACTTCTGGCTTTCCTGTAAGCTAAGGAGTTAACTATTTAGATTAGGTTTCAAGGAGCGTCCAGCCCCCGTGTTTGAAGTTTGTGCTAGTCAAACCTACGGATTTGCTAAGTCAACGAGTTTTGGCTGTAGTTAAGCTTAAGAGTTTTTATATAAAGTATAAAGCAGGATTTCTCCTTATTTAGGGGAAAGATTCGCATCACTTCTTTATTATATTTTGCAGCTCCAAAACTTTCTACAGGGTACTTCTAGGTGGGTAATCTAAGGCAAAAACTAAAGAAGACAGAGATTTCTATAAAATTCTTAGTTAATGCCTCTTTTTGTTGCTTATATAGTATAGTGTCCAATTCCCTCCATGGGATTAGCTTTTATAAATTATGGATGGATTCGGGTAAGCACTAGCGATATGCTGCAGTTAGATTATTTGGGTCCTGAAGATAGATTAGAAATTATTCGTTTAAAACTCTTACTAAAGGATTTATCAAGTTCTAGTTTTTACGAAACCTAGGTTAAAATAATAAAAGAAACCCACTTAGGAGCCTGTACTTTTCTTTACTCTTTCAGAGAAGTTTCGAGCTAATGCCTAGGAATTTGCCAAAAAACAAGATTGAGATATAAAAAGTCTATAAAAAATAAGGAGAGACCTTTTTTAGGGATCAAAAGGCTAACAGGGACCGGAACTTTATCAAATATGGAGTATGTATACGTTAAAGCACGAGTCTCCACGCAAGGAATCCTCTTATCTTAACAACTTATACTTGTATTTTAAGAATTTTTAAGATACCGTCAATTAAGAAGAATGCGGGAGCTTTTCCTTTTATAAAACAATTGCACTCTTTCTTAGGGCCTGAAAAAGACTCTTTCTTGAATTAAACACGGACGCCCCGAACCCAGTGACTTCCTATTTAGATACTAGTGTTGAAGTTTCCCCTTTATTCCACATGCTAAAAGACTTAATTTAAAGCCCCTTCTCAACTTCTAAAATAACCCCGCAGATTTTTGAAATGAGATTTACATTTTATACAAACAGTCTTTCCCGGAATAAACAGCAGGAGTGCGATAACATAATAAAGCCTTGTAGAACTCGTATTATATAGAATGCCCTTAGAAAAGCGAGTACAAAAGAGGGACTAGACGAAACCCCATAAGTTGGGAATATAATCCTAGAATTGAACCCCCTTTTAATTAAAAATCGAAAGTGACTTATTCTCTAATAAAAGAAGACAGTTTCTTGGGGTTTAATACAAAATAGGAGTTATACCTTTTTTTAGTTCTAACGAGGAGTCACTTTTTATTAGGTTAATAACTACGTAAAGTCATTTTGAGGGAATACTCCTTTTTTCTATCCTAAGTACTAGCCTAGCCTCTTGTAATACCGTAGGTTTCTAATTAGGTTTACTTGAAAATTAGGGTCCTTCTTTGAGGTAACTGAAGTAGCTTTAAGTTTAAGAGAGAGGGGTTACTTTAAAAAGCCGGCTCAATATTATATAAAGTATATAAGCCCTCCTCTTTGCTAGAGCTTCTTCGGAAACAAAATTTATACCAAACTTACCTTCTTTCTATTTTTCAGTTACAAAAGAGTAGTTTTCTATCGAAGTTAAGATACAAAAGGGGTATAGTTAAGCATAATGGGATTACTTTTCAGTTAAGAGTAGCCGCATTAGTATATTTAGAATACAGAGCTAGGGGAGGTTTTTTCACAAATATGTGCTAAAGTCTCGTGAAGAGCTTTGCTAGTAGATATTAACAAGCCTATCATGGGGCTCCTGTTACACAAATTTTATATAGAGTTTTGAAGGAGAAGTATAGGGTATAGGGCTCCGCTTTAGTGTATTAATATTCAGGCAGGTTTTAATTATTCCTCACTTCGGGAACCCGAGTCTAGCAGCTATAACAAAAAGGATTTTTGGGGTTATTAGTCTTTCCACTTTTTGGTTCATTTTAATTAGTTATTGACAAGACTCGTTAGTAAAAATATGAACATCTACATTAGAGATTCTTAAAGGGTTTATAACTCAGTCAACAAAGGAATCCTAACGTATAATAGACCAGAGCTAAAAAGAGCTGCAAAAAGTTCTCTTTAGGGGAGCTTCTTAGTGATTGGCGATTAAACCATATAAAGTCTCGTAAGTTCTAATTCTATTTTTATGTAATTTCAAGAGTCAGAAAGTTTTTTCTAAAAAGTCTTATAGCTATAGGCACTCATATAACCCTCGCTTTTTATACTGGACACCTGTACAATACTCTAGAATTTTACAAGAATGTACGGAGATGGAATCTAGGATAAACCTCTTTTGCCCGCTCTTGGGTAAACCGTGAGTGGAAGCAATCCTAAGCAAATCAATACTATAAGATATTAAATTAGGACAAGGCTCGTATATATAAGATAAGAACAAAAATATGGGTAGTATAAAGAAAAGAGAGGCTTACTAATGCAGTTTTGTACTTTTGTAGATTGAAAAGCGATTTTTTAAGGGGTCCCTGGGGCTTCGAGTTTTTGACTCTATCATATGAAGAAACGGATAATTGAGGTATAGGGCTTCCTAAATGTACCAGAATATACAACTTTTTTGAAAGAAGTCCAGTAACATAGTGGTTGGAGTCCTCCTAAATGCAGAAACCGAGTCAGCCTGATCTATATATTCGATTTTAGATACGAATTAACATTTATAAGTAAAAAAGCCTAAGTTGCTGATAGATAATAGGCTTGATTAGCTTCTACTTTTGGGTTCATTTTTCTTGCGGGTATTTATATAAGTTATCTCCGATCCAGGGTTTTTTATAAAAAGAAGTAGGGCGCTATACTAAGAGTTAAGTATTAAAATTCAACCTATGCTTTTATCTACCACTTAGCACTCGAGTATAGGGTTAGAAGTCTCAAATAGAACTAAGTATAAATCTAGAATTAGAAAATTCCTTCAAAGCTTTTTGGTTCAGTCCTAAAAATTTTTAACTTTTTAACTTTTGGTGTGTTTTGTTCGGGGTATCTCACTAGGATGTGCTATAAAGTTTTTCGACCAAAAGCTTGCTTATTTTCTAAACTAGCGAGTGGATAACTTGTTTTTAATCACGGAAAGATTTACAAGATTTCCATATCAACACGAATATTAAATACCTTTCTTTTAATATAATAGAATTTGCTTGCTAACTATATAAGATAAGGGAACGAACTTCCTTGAGTTCGGTCATAAACTAGGGGCTACAGGAAAGATAAGAAAATTCCTAGATGGGCAACTTTTTGCTTTTATTTCGCTATTGAAAACAGACTAAAAGTATACAAATTTAAGGGTATAAGTTTAATAACTTAATTTGCGCGGGTGAAGTGAACAGTATATTCTTAATTTAGGGCGACTTGGTTTTCTAGAGGTATAGTCCAAAGTTTTGCGCGATTTAAGCAATAGGTTCTACTGAGTAAGAGGTCCCTTTTAGATAGAATTGAGTGCCCCCCGTGAGATTTTTATAGTATTCCTATGCATGAAATTCACTACAAAAATGATTTTATCGAAGAAAAAGATTTTGCTTACAAAAGACATAGTTGATAAAGGCAAGATTACTATTCAAATTTAAATAGGATCAAAAAGTCACCCTAGATTTTTAAAAGCTTTTGTCCTACCTACTAACTAAGTTACTTGTAACCACAAGGTATAAATCCAGTTTTGAATAACAGTTTGTATAAAAAGATTGGCGCAAATTTTAGTAGTATTTTAAGAAGCCCGCAATATTCGAAAAAAAGGTGTTTTATAGTTGTATACTCGGTCAAGCCCAAGGAAACCTTAAATAAAAGATAAAAGGCTTTAGTTATTAGTAGCTATTGAGCACTCTCTTGTCCTATAAAAATAAGGGTTGGAGAGATTTTATGGTACTCACTAGAATAGAAACCTAAAACTAAAAGGTAAGGGGGTCTCTAAAGTTACTACAAAATCCTACAAAGAACCTCACACAGGGATACCTCTGGGGCGTCCCAACACGGAAAAGGTAAGAGCTAATAAGTAGAGTTCCTAGGTGAAATAAGAAAATTTTTACAAAGAGTTTTTAGCTACTAAAAAGAAAGTCCCAGGAAAGTTTTATAACGTTCTTTTTCTACTTGTCGCAGGAACCTGGGTGAGTCTTAAATTACGCTTCGATAACCTTTGACTTTATAATACAAAAAATTTTTAAGTTTCATTTATGTAACATGTAGAGAGACAAGTACTTGAATATATAAAGAGTAAACACCTTGCTTGTGCTAGAACCGCTAATATTACAATGAATGGATGGGTACCGGGCAGGTAGATATTAAAGATACTTGGGTAAACGCGTCGGTTATAAGAATAAAAATTCCTTATATATTAATTACACACGAGTTCTATTTTCCAAAAAGGATTTAGAGAAACAGTTCAGAAATCTTAATAATTCTTTATTTCCTTTAGATTAGGCCTTATGTATGACTTCTGTATTTCGGAGTTATTCCTTTAGGGTTCGGGAAATAAGAGCTATTCGTGCATCCTTTACAAAACCAAGAATGATATTTCATATAGCAGCAAAAGCTCATGAATTTCCCAATATATAAAAACCCACCGCCTTCTTCCTACTCCAGACTTTTCTTAATACCTGTTGTAACTGTCCTTGGACTCTTAAGCATTTGTTTCCTTTACTACTTGGCTTGCTTCAAAATAGATCATAGAGGAACTCTTCCTTAGAGCTAGGCTTGTACTCTGCAGCTTGATAGCCTTCGCAGACTTCTTAGTTAGCCCGTATTTTATCTTACTCTTAGGGGTCCACCTTTAGGAGTCTGGTCTTATAACCTGTAGCTACTATTGCTATTGCATTGTTGATATTACCCGTCTTGTTTGTATTAGTTAGGTAGATTAAGGGGAGTCGTTCTTAATTAAGTATATATTTTAGTTATGGGTAGTTACTTACACTATGACACCTACAATAAAACTTTAACAGGAACTGAAATTCAGGAAAAAACTCAAACTTTTTAAGTAAAGACTAAGGATAGCAAATAAAGATTGAGAACTAAAGAGAGTGTCAAAGTTCTTATCTAAAATCTTTTTTGTTGTAGTTATACTGGGATATACATCCGCTTTTAGATAGAGTCTATATTCACTAGGGTTTCCTTATTATCATTCCTACTACTTTACCTTATACTTATTGCCTTTTGAAACAGAGGATTTCCCTTAGTTAAGAAGTTGTTACTGCTATAGAGAGGTTAACCTTTTAGAATCATAGGTAAGCTATTCTTGTAGCATCGCGAAGGGAAGGAATTGCGGGAAGTATTATAGAGAAACATAGATACCAAAAAACCCAACAATTCATACCCCTACTCATATTCACAACTTATTTGCTACAGGTACACAGGAAAGACTAAACGAGTGCATTATAAAATTGAGAGAGTTTACCTTGCTTTGATTTAGTTGCTTTGTTAGTCAGTTTGCTTTTAGGAGCTGTACCCTATTGCTTAGGATTTGCTGGAGCAAGGGTATAGCAGTAGGAGAAGCTATATGAGTAGAAGCGGTAGGAAGAGGACAGGAGTACTAAGAAGAGTAAGGATTGTAGGGATTATACTTTGGCTATGCCTGTCGCTATCGCAGCTTATGTCTTATGTGTAGCTGTATTAATTGTATTCGCGTTACGTAATATATAGTGGCAATATTTATAGTATATAGTTCTAGTATAGATATTGATAAGGTATATGAGTGTACGGGCAAAGTCTAAAGTATATGGTATTGTTGTAGATTGGATAGCATATGGGCTTAATTGCATTACCTCTTGCCTTATGGGTTTATCATTCAGAGGATGGGAACTTAGTTAGATTGATAACACATGGCCCCTACCGTCTGCAGTATAACGGAGGGAGGTTAATGTTACAAGTAATTATAATAGTACCTATTTTATAAGACCCATATGCTTGCTCTTTGCTCTCTCTTTACTGACTTCTTTCTTATCCATATCTGTATCAGACTCTTGATAACTTTCTCTTCATGGCTTTGTTCTTCCTCTGTTGTACCTGAGTCTTCTTAGTCTATATCTGCATACTTTTCTTAAGAGCCAGTATACCTATCCAAGTCTCTGTAGCTAGACTGTTGTTACGAGCTAGGCCTGTCTTATACTTTTAGTAAAAAAATAAGGGGACCCTTTTAGCTAAACGGGGGATTTTTCTTATGGGAGCTGCCATTATCTTCTAGTAGGGGAGAGCTTCGAACTCACTAAGAATTAAGGGTTTCTATACCGCAACGTTTTAGCTTACTAGATAGGAGTTCTATAAGCCTTGAACGGGAAAACCTTTAAGGGCACGCTAACTTGTGTTTTTAGCGCACGGGAATTCCCTACCATTTTTCTAGTATTGTTGTTCGAGTACTTTGTTTGGAAGTCTTTCCTGTAAACGAAAAGTATAACGTTCTTTTTTATTCCGAATTTCCGGGTTAAGTTGAAGCCAGCTATGTAGCTAAAAAGCGGCTAAAAAGGCAAGGGGTTGGTTCCCTTCCTGGTTTCCTATAAGGAAGTAAAGTAGAGCTTGAATTTCGGAGTGGAGTTAAAGCCCTTTTTCTATAAGTTTTTCAAGGTTTTGAGTCTTGTAGTTTTAAGTGGATAAGATAGAATCCTTTACTAGTAATGGGTAAGGGGTAGATAAATTATCTTGTCTTTTCTTTTTTCCCTTTTAACCGGAAAGAGAGGGGCCTAACAGCTAAAAAAAGGATAAAGAGATAACCAATTTCCGATGAGCTTAATTTATCAATCACAAAAACTATCTAAGATTGAAGGTCCTCTTGACGATAGGAAGTGACTCACAATTTAGTTTGAAGGGGAGTAAATCCTCACGAAAATAACAGTGTACTTGTTTTTATAAAAAAGAAAGTTAGAACTTCCGTAACTTGCCCTGTTAGAACAAAAGCTTACGATAACTAAGTTGAGCTCTTCTTTCCTTTGTAGACAGTAAATGACAGGAGCTGTACTTTGAATTGCATTGAAAGTTAATTCATTTCTTAAGAGACACCGGGGTTGAGTTCCGTTAACAAAGGGGTGTGAGGGTAGCCATCCTTTTTCCTACGCTTTAGGAATCATACACAAAAGAAACCCGAGAAAGCTAGCCAAGGTTTCTTCACGAGTGATCGCTTTTCTTGGGTTGAGTCATTTTTTGAAAAATTCCTTTTGGAGACCCTTTTCTGATACAGTATTTAGCAATTCCTATTGTATAAACGAAATTTCTTGTGTCAAGTTCTATGCAGGAAAAAGTGGAAGATTATATACAGTGATACTTAAAGGGGTCAGAGAATCTTTTTATTCTAGATTTGTTAGTTAATAAAACTGAAATTTTTTAGAGATTCTAAAGTTTGTTTGACTCGCTCCTAAAAAGGGAACTCTGCTATTTATTTACAAGAACAGCTTAGAGACTTCTCCTCAAGAGTTCTACTCAAATTTATAGAAAAAAGACAATGAAATACTGGGCAAAGCTCCTCAAAGCTTTTACAGAAACTTAAAACCAGGAAGGCTCAAACAGGGATTTTGGAAAATGGATAAGTTATTTGTAAAACCAATATAGTATAAGAGTCCGCCAACAAAATAGGATGCTTTAATGAAGAGATAGGAGCTAAAGAGAAGATATTCTATATCGCGGATATAAGAATTTTATCTTACTTTTCTAATGGTATAGCAGGTTTTTGCTTCTAGCAGTTTTGACGTTGGAATGTCCTCGACACCTTTTTTTGTTCTAATGACAGCTATTTAGGAGAACTGTAACTATTTGTTTAAGTTTAGAAGAGAATAATTCCAGGTTTTTGTATTGGGAAGAGCTTTCCTTGAAGAATATTCATAGCTTGATTCCGATCTAAGAGTATAAGCTAAAGGAGAAATTCCTTACCTTGTACAAGAGTACCCGTTTATGATAGTCACTTATCTTCGATACCTTGGTTTCTTAGTTCAGTTTAAAGGAGAGAGAGAATCGGGTCTTAGTATTCCTTTTAGTTATAGGTACAGGAGCTTAGCTTCGAGGACTCTTCATGGTTGGATGGTTGGGAGCTCTATCTGTATGTAAACCGGTGCTGTAGCTAAAGGAGTTAAAGATTCTGATGCTAATGGGATAAGCCGGCTCGGGATTTATTGGGAGCTAAGCCTTTTCGGCGTGTTGCAAACTCTAAGCAAGTGAGGAATAGTACTTTTTTTTATGTTATGTCCTAAATTCGTTGAGATCAGAGTCTTAAAGAGAGTGCTTTACCAATGAAAACATCAACATTTCCTAACCAGTCCTAACAAGGTTTTGCTTGCACGATTAAGTCTTCCTTATCTTTCCTAAGCTAACTAGATAGAAATCCGATAAATAATAAGCTGAGGCATTAACTGATTCTAAAGAAGAGAAGTCCAAAGCCTTTGTATTCTGGGTAAAGCAAGGAAAAGTTTACTTCAGTGTAAACCGGTAAAGGAAAGCAGTAACAACTCCAACTGTTTAAGGTTTATGAGACTCAGATTTGCAAATTGACACTATCCCTATTGATCTTACTCTTTTGTTTGAAGCAGTGCTCTTTGGAAGCTCTATCAGGAGGGAATTGAAGCTAAAGTTAGCTTCCTGTTTCTTTTTTAAAGGATTCAAATTCAATTAATAAGGTAACATTCCGATAAATGTCTTCTTGTATAGCCTGCGAGCATCTTTTCTTTATCAAGCTTAGATTCCTAAGAGTTCTGGTCAATGAATTGCCTGAGATTTCTATTAGGCTAATGGAGGATGATGGATTCCCTTTAGTTCTTGTGACAGGTTCTTGGCTTTGGTATAGCAAGGCACTTCTTAGATTAGAGTGCTTTATTAGGATAATTATTGCTATGAATTTGTGGTTGTTGAGGTTGCAGCTAAGGAATAACATAAACAGAGGAGAGGAGATTCTATTACTTTACCCTTGAGTTATAGGATTTCAAGCTCTTATAGGAAGTCACTCTCTATTTTAGTTTAGGAAAGTTCCCGAGAATTAAGTAACTATTTTAGGAATTTAGGATCTTTCTATATCATATTCAGTTACTGTAGAAGAAATCCATTAGCTGTAACTATAAGAATTTGTCGAAGCAGTGCTTTCGGGAAGTCCTTTGCAAATAAGTATAGCTCTCCGTGTAAACTCTTGAGTCTTCATTTCCTGGTTTGGATTCTTTAACTAATTCCGGTGAAGGTCTCGCTTTAATCTTACTATATTTTAGTATTCTTGAGTATTTGTATACCTTTGAGAAACCAGATCTAGATTCTATTTGTTTTAGAAAGGTATTCAAAGATAAGCTAATTTGTATTCTTGTGGAATGCCCTAGTAAGAGTAAGACTATAAGCCAGCAAAGTCTATCCGATCTAGGCTGATAAGTTGGTAAACAGGAGTTTAAGACAGAAGATTCTATTTCCTTTTGACCTTTTGAGAATTCCTATTGAGAGTATATAGGATTTTGAGATTAGGAACTTACTCTCTGAATTAATTGCAGCTCTATCTCTAGTAACTGGGCTGTGTTGCTAAGTTAAAAGAGTTTAGACATTCTCTTTCATAGATTCTAGAAATCCGAGTCTTAATTCTTCTGTGTAATGTAAGCCTGGTGAAAAGCAGTTGCAGTTAATGGATTATCTCGAGAGTCTATTCCTGAGATTCCTAGTATTTTATAGAATAGAAATTTATAGACTAGATTTAGTTTAGGATTTTAGTCTCTTTGTTGTAAAGCAAGGAGTATTTCCGCGGGATTGTTATAATGGAAACCTAACAGACTTGAAGGTAAAGAAGTTGATCCTAAGTCTTAATGGGATACCTGTAAAGCTGTATCGCAGGAGTCTTAGTTAGACAGATTAATGTATTCCTTATATTGTATTAGTTCTTCTGATAGCAAGGATAAAGAGAATTGTAGCTCTTTCTTGAGGGAAAGCTTGTCCAAAGTTCTTTCAAGGAAGGTGAATGCTTAATATACCTACTTAGACTCTTAAGAACAACTGGAAAAGCTTTAGCCTCAGTTCTTATAATTCCTACTAGACTGAAATCGGAAACAAAAGGTACATAAAGAAACTGACTTATCCATACCAACCTTTATTGACTTACTTCTTCAGCATACTCCCATCCTCATGAGCATATTAAGGATATCCGCTGAGCTAGACTCCTTTAATGAAAGGGCTTCGCACCTCTTGTTGTAGCCTTGTAAACGTATTCCTGTAGCTAGATAGACAGAGGATGCTTTAATAATAGGCAAGTTTACTTGTTCTTGGAAAGCGAGCCTAAGAAAGCTCTTGAAACACTTGTTTGCTTCTACAGGGGATAGCTGTAAAAGGAATAACATCTTCCATTTGTTACAGAAGTAGCTAAAGTTCTTATAAGCTGAGGTTCAGATAACAGCTAATGGATTTGTAGTCTTGTCTTTGGAATGTCCTTGTAAGCCTAGCTCTTATTGTCTGTTGCTAATGGAGGTTCTTTACTATCTTATCTGATTGAGAGTGCTTTATCCGATCTAAATTGGCAGTGTTGCTAGAGGAGGGGAACTGATTGGTTTCTTTGTTGTAGCTAAAGCAGCTAAAGGAGGAGTATCCGATAATTGTCTTAATCTGTATTCTGTGTAATTCCTAACTAACTCTAAATCCTCTGTCAACAAATGTACAAACTTGTCCATTCAAGTCTTTTGCTGTACCATATAGAATCTAACCAACTTATTTTATAAACACAACCTCTTGATCTTACTCTTTGTAAGCCGGCTCTTTCAGGATAGAAAGGGAATCTCTGAATTAATTGTAGCTATTTCTGTGAAGTATTCTGTTGAGATTCCTTGTATTTTGGGATTAGGAACTTACTTTACTCTCTGAAATGTTTTAGCTTTCTCTCATGCGAATACGAAAGTAGTTTTATTAACAAACTAAAACCTTTGCTGGATTCCTTCATTATCCACCAGAACTAATACAAATTCTTAGGACTCAACAAAGAATAAAATCTGGGTTCTGTCAAAGATTAAGTAAGAGCTTGGACTGCAAAGAGTTGTAGCAATTCCTTGAACACTGGAATTTAGAAAGTATGGGTATATCATGCAACTGAAGTAATACACGTCTAGTTAGGATTAGGAATCTCAAGACAAAGACAATTAAGTTTCTCTCCTCTTAGACTAAAGAATCTCAGCATCGGAATAAACTTTCTCAATACATTATCGGATTTTCTCTATCTATTCTATCTGGTTAGCTTTGGACAAACTTGAGTTTGGTACAACCTGAAAAAAGTTCCTCAATTGACAGGTTAGGAAATGTTGATTAAGACATTGTAGAGTTATATCCTAAGATTCTAGAGAATCCTGGGCTAAAAGAAGTTCCTTGCAATACTTTTAGTTAATATTTTAGAATCCTTATATAGCTATCCTTTTAGTAAAAACAAGCATAACATCCCACTCTATTGATTGGATTTAGAATATCTTTCCTTACCGCTAAACAACCTATTCAAGGATTCAGAACTAAAGCGAACTTAAAGTCTAGCTAGAATGTCTTACGCAGAGTACCTTTTCCTTGATATATTTAGCTCATAAAACTCGGGAGTTCCCGTATTAGAATTTTAGAATTATTGACCTCCCGATTACCTTTACTTTTTAGAATGACTTCTATTTACCAGGATCCTAAAAGCCTAACATCAAGAAAAAGTGGTTTCCCTTTAAGAATTTGAAACCCTTTACTTGTTCAGGAATTTACTAATCAATATCTATACTTATAAATAAAACAATTCTTATCTCGTTAAAGCGGAAACTCTCTATATAAGAGTATTATATCCTAGCTTTCACACTTGCTTAACTTCCCAATAAATAGAAAGATTGAGCCGGCTTACCAATTCAGATTCAAAGAGTAAGTTCCTACCTTAAGTTAGACTAGCTCACAGAATACCAAAGACTTGGTTATAAATTTTGACATTGTAATTAGGGTTATAGGTTTCTCTCCTTAGATTTTGCTTATCTTCCTTAGACTTAGATATGTTTAGCTCGTTTCCATTAGCAAGAATCTGCACTTGGTTTTACCTTTCCATGAGAGTCCTGTGTAAGCTGTATCATAAACTCGAATACAAAGAATTATCAGCTTTACAAAAGAACTAAACAAGGGAATTCTCCTTCATAAACTACTAAACTGGAACCTCCTTTACTTAAAGATAACCTATTCTCATAATACAAGGAACTGCTTTATCGGATTAGTTACTTACTTACTGGTTTAGCTTCCAATTCCAAAGAGTAAGATCAAGAGTGCTGGAATTCAATATTTCTAGTTCGGTTCAGATGTGGAAGCAAGTTGTTACTACTTTCCTTTATTGCTGCACAGGTTATTCCTTGATATGATAGCCGCACCGGTTATCAGAGTCCTATTAGACATGAGAAAGGATTTAGAATTAGTACTGACCGAATGCTCCGAAATTGACCCGTTTGGATTAATAACTTGACAGAGGGAATCCGTATACAACTCTGGCAATGCCGTCACAGTTCATGTATCTATACTTTAGTACTTTAGAGTACTACACCTCCTAAAGCTGGCTTTCCTAGCTAGGCTTTACCTCATTCATAGCTACAATTCTCAATTATCTGGTTTATGTCTCTATAAAGGAATAACTCGATAAAATTTCTCACCTTTAAATTGAAAACTAAGAAGGAATTACTCCTTCATTCCAGTTACAGTAGAACTCTTAGGGAATTAGATAGGTATTATAAATATGGAGTGACTTCCCTACAGTAGAAAGGAATTTTAGGAAGAAAAAGAATAATAGGATCTCCTCGCGTCAGCCAGGTTTCATTAAGACTGAAGTAAATGAAATCTGAGTAATTAAATAAGTAAGTAGGATTTGTCTTCAAACCCCTACCATGAAAGTAAGTCTAAGCTCATAGTATCTATTTGACCCGGATTAGAAGAATAGGAATTTTAGGACTCTACTTGATCTCAAACAGAATGTACTCTCCTTGCTAAACTAAGATGTTAGAGAATCAGAATCTAAGAATCCTTTAGCTACACCAGCCAAGCGTTTCAGTTATCCTAAAATTCTTTAGCACCTGTTTATCTGGAATCAAGAAGAACTTCGTACCTTGCTACTCCTATAGTTACATCTCTAGTCTATAAAATCCTAGGAATAGAATATACTATCAAAAGGTAAGGGAATCTCCTAAATCCATTAGACCTAAAAAGCTCTGGAATACCTTAATTGATACGTACTTACACAGGTTACTGAAAGAGGATAATCAGTTTCCATTAGCTGTAACAAAGATTAATAGAGTTCCTAAACTATCTATCCTTAAGGGAAATAATTGACTCTACTCTCACAAAGAAAAAAGAGAGAATCTCCGTAAGAAACTCTGAGCTCGCTTTACCAAGAATAGAATCAAGCTAAAGCTAGCCTTCTTAAATATTACACTAAAACAGGAACTTCCCTTTAAAGGAATAGAATTCAGAAGTCTCCTTAACTGTCAATGTCAAACTATGTCAAGTCAAACAAGTCTATTTTATTACTATCGAAGTTAAGATCCAGGAGCTCCAATAGAGCCTCTCCTTTGTGCTTTAACTAACACCCCAAATAATAGATGCTAAAGATATTAAACAGAACATAAACCAGAATATGCCTCTTTTCAGAAGGAGTCCATGGATATTTGATTATTTAAATTCTAAAACTACTTGCCTTTTTATATCTAATATAACTTATTAAAAACCTCTAAAATAGGTATTTAGAGAGCCCTAACTTTAGTACTTTTTTAGTTAAGAAGTTCCCTTTTTTCTTTTTTCTAGATCTAGACCCAAGGGCTTTCCGAGATTTCCTTAAGGTTTTTGTTCTAACCTTTCTAAGGAGAGTTTCTTAAAACACTAACAACTAACAGTAGGTAACCAATTCAAAGCTTCTATTCTACATTAAGGTTAAAGTCCCTCTCTTACCAGCCCATTAAGCTGTATTACCAACTACAAGGAGACTTCAAAGGCAATAGAAAAACAAAAGAATATAGGTCAGAAGAAGATGTAGATGTTGGTATCATAGTGTATGTACAATCTAAATACTACAATAAGCTCTCTCGCTGTCGCTCCAGTCGGGAGTAGATATACAATATAAACCTTTCTAGGCTCCCCTGCTCCCTAGCGATAAAGACAGAACGCAAGGAGCAATGCATCTTAGAACAATACAACTATATGTTTAGGTTGAGAGAAGCTCTTTAACCCCTAATACAAGTAGACTAATTACCCTTACAAACTCATATACACCCATATAACCTAGCTATATAGTATACCTTCTACCCATTAAGCCATTAAGAATATAACATAACTAATACATATAATTAAGTAACTATAAGAACTAACTACTATAATATTAATAAGGACTATTAAGAGTAATACATAAGAACAATAAGTACATAATATTTACATTAGAACTAGCTACCAAGACAAGAAGACAGGGAATATACGGGGGCTCCTAAGAGTAAGAGTCTATCCCTTTTTCCAAAATTCCATAAGAGTAATAAGAAGAGTCTAGCAGCCGGTATTTTAACTAAGAGAAGAGGTAGAGATTATAGGTATGTAAGTAAGAAATAGTTCCAAAAAGTCCTAGTTATAAGCCGGGCGCAGTATAGCCCACAAGCTGCAAAGTAAGATTATTAAGAAAGAATAAGAGGGGAGGGCTCATAAGACTCTTAAGAAAGGGGGTCTTACAGGAAGAGGTTGGCTTTCAAGATAGAGAGAATTCTAAGGAAAAACCCGAGAATTAGCTAACTGACTAGATATAAAAGTACACGCATATTATCAAGACCGGTACTACTACCCTCACTCAAAAAGACTAAAGGTACAGCATAAAGAAACCCAAGTTTTCATGTTATATACTGGAATGCCTCTTTTCAAATCAAAAGTAAGGCAAGGTTATAGTTACATGCTGAGTTTGCAGAACCCAATTCTTACTATGGAATACTTGAAGAAAGGGAAAGAATTGCTAATTATTAATTATAGAAAGAGCAAGACCTAGTACCCTGTTACCTTAAATGACAAATTTCTATTCTTATTATATACCCTTCTAAAGAGTACTACCTCTAAAGTCTTAACTAAGGGCTTTTATACCTTCACTGTAATAACGCTCATTTGCGTTAGTATCCTAGAGCTCTTTCGAACTAAACCCCTTTATATAGATCTCAAGTTAAGGGAATATGCCCTGAAAGGACTCCCTTTTTTAGAGGGCCAGGGTGTATGAGATCCAAATTTGAATAGGTTTCCCTCCTTGTTTATATAGACTTGTTAGTAGTCTTATCGGGAAATTCTGTATTATAGCTTAGCAAACGAAACCCATAAATTTCATTAGACTATAACCCCCAAGTTCGTAAATTAAGCCTCAAGCTCCTAAACCTAAAGATATGTAAGCGCGATAAGTAGTCAGTCTTTCATTATTAAGCTTATATAATGGCAAATCGAACCACTTACACTTATATGGGGAATATAAAAAAAGCATATTGCTTACATTTAAATGAGTAGTTTAGGCTTATATCTTTGTTGAATTCCATCGTATTTTACTAGACTGCACTTAAACAACAAGAAGGTATCCAACCCACCCACAAATAGGTCTAGAAAGCTCCCTAATATTACAACTTTATATAGAAAACGAAAGAAACTTCTTCGTGTTAGAATTATACAATTGGACTAGAATTCATTTACTAAATGCCCGCAAAGTTTAGTGATACTCATAAATAGAAATTGACTAACAAAGGCGGGGACCTCTCAGAAACCTAAAAAACCCCGGGCTACTCCTTTTTAGACCTAACTTTCTGAGCAGCTCCATTAAAAGTTGAATTGAAGTATAGTACTACTTTATTATAATTAACATAGATATAAGGTATTACAAGAAAAGTTCTTTTTTCCATGACCCGTTAATCTCAGCCGGAATTCTTTTCTACAAACTATGCGCGGCTTTTTTTTAGTAGGGAAGAAAGTCATTCAGGATATTATGGTAAGTAGGTTTCTTAACTAGGAGGCCACAAAAAGAATAAAGCGGGTCATTATAATAAGTTTATAACCAAGGCTATATTAATTTAATATAGGTCAGATCTCGTTCATTGGTAGACAAAAACTTCACTAAATTAAGTACTTCATCCAAACAAGAAACCCTCTAAATGTAAAGAGTTACGATAGGACACCACTGCTTTTACTTTGCCTAAGTCCCCTCAGTATAGAGTACTTGAACTGTGTAGCATACTATACGACATTCTGCGCTTTTACTGTTTAAACAATAACTATACTCTAGTGAAAGCTCTGTTGGGGGCCATATCTAAGTGTTAATATTCAACTCTTATGCGCAACGCAATAGGATAACAACAAAGTTTGGCATCTAAGAGGTTCCGAGAATACTTTAGTTCTACATTTAAAAGGTGAGGGAAGATCTGAGGTTTTTTGTAAACAAAAGCGGAAAGTTTCTTTTACAGGTTGCCCTATTATATCTATCAAATTTAGATAAAGAAAAAAGTTAGTACAAGCTTATGTATTTCTATAAGAGGTTTTGTTGTCACAAGTTAAACACAATATCTGGGGAGTAATTAGTTTTCTCGAAGTAGAGTAGAAAAGAGAAGGAAACCCGGAGCTTCCTCCAACTGCAGAAAAGAATATCTAAGGTAATTAAAGTCTGAAACTTTTAGCGTTTCCGAAGAAAACTTCTGAGAATGCTTAAGTCTTAATCCTTTATTGTACGAAGTAGGGGCCGCAGGTGTCTCTAAAATACAGAGGTACTCCCAATCCGAGTAAATATCGTCAATTTAATTAAACCCGATTTTCTAAAAATTTTTTCGTGAGATAAAGCCTCTAGTATTTTTTACTTTTTATAATTATTACCAGAGTTTTTCGTCAATTTGTATGCTACCAAGCTCGTAGAAATCCTATCTGAGAAATACAGGGCATAATAGGAACTTTTCAATCGATATTTGTCTTTTTGACACAAACAAGGAGTTAAGTACTTTTTACTACGGGATAAGGTCCCCTACGTTCATCATGTAATATTACTTTTTCTCATTCGTTAGCATAGAATTTAGTTACGACCCCTCTTTTCTTATACTATAAGCCCTAGTTTCATTCCTAACTTTTGCGAAATGCTTCAAGCAGGTTATCCTTAGGATATTTCTCTAGTAGGTTACTCAATCTCTCATTCTTGCTCTTTTTATATGTATTCCTGAAAATTCGTTTGCTCGTGCTTTTTGATAAATAGCTCACGACTTGAACCTTTGACATTTCCGAGATGTCTTGTCTTATATTTTGTTATATTTTGGAAGTTTAATACGTAGACAAAAGGGGGACCCCTTTTCTATTTTAAGCCCTTTGGTTATAAAGGGCCTGCTTTACGCTCCCGGTCCGGGAGAGACAGACTCACTCTTGTAAAAGGTAATCCGCGACTGTTAAGTCTCTTATGCAAAAGTAGGTTATATAAGTACTCCCTTAGTTATACTATAAAGTACCCGAAAAAATACAAGAAATCCTGCCAAAAAGATGTAACCCTCAATTCTTAACTTTGTTTGCACCCCGAAGTATTATCTTGATTTGAGAATCCTCCTTATGAATGCAAAGGATCCTTTTAATTAAAAAGTCACAAAAGCTTTTTTAAACAATGTTTTACCATAAACTTCTAAACCCCTGTAGTCCTGCGGGCCCTTTTATTTATAGCAAAAAGTAGTTTATTCAGTAGAAAACTAGCTGCAATGCAACTCAAATGGATTTCCGAAGACCTGTCGCAGATATTGGTCTAAAAAAGGTGCTTAAACAGAAGAAACTTTCCGGATAGGATTCCCTTTGAGTTCAAAGCTTCTTATTCTTATATGGGCTTGTGTCTGTTTTAATCTTTTACATAATTTGTGTAAGCGCTAACTTTAAGAGCTTTTTTAAAAACAAAGACTAAGTAATAGAAACTGCAGTAAAAGCTTTTCAAGTCATAGGGACCCAATTACCGAGTATAAAACGAACGAAATTTTGTTATTTAATTGAGCTTCCTACTAGAGTAGAGTCTCTAAGCCAAGCATGCAACCTAAAGAGTATAATAGCTAAAGAAGGGAGTTACCAGAAATAAGATAAAGAAGCCCCTTAGCTGTTAAGGTTTTTGTCTTTAAAAAGGATTTCACTCCTGGATAGAGTCTTGGGTAGGGTAAATGTCAGGGAATAAGAAATTAAAAAGCAGAGCAGATTGGTTTTCTGTTTCCAATTCTAGATCTTTTAAGGAACTCTAAAACATAGTCAAAAAGGACTCAAACTGAAACGTAGGAGACTTTACAAGGTTGTAAATGAAAGGTTAGCTAGTAACTTTAGCCCCTTTACACTTAATCTGTATTCTTTCTTTCCTAGCTTTTGTTAGATCTAAAATTTACCTAACTTTTTTTTAGGTTTTAATAAGAATAAGACTAACTACGGGGGTTCTGTCTACATATTTTGTAAATACAAGTATAATATTCATAAAATAATATTAAAAAAGCTTACAACGGATATATTTTCATTTTTAAATATAATTGAAATGATAAGTCTATAGGATATTAAGGTCATTTTTTATGATTTAGAAAAATGTTCACCAGCTCCTAATTATATGAGTCCCGAGTCTTCTAGCTATAAATCTTGAAAAATTCCAGTTTAGCTTTACTATAGCAAATTTTATAAAACCCTTTACATATTTAACTTATATAAGATATATAATTATTCAGAATTCAGCGGCTTGCATTCTTAATTATCAGCCTTATAGGATTCTGCGCTATAGGTTCAAAGCGTATTTGAGTTGAACTAAACAGAGGTTTCCTTTTTCTTTTCCCAATTACTAAAATAAAAATTTTAACCAGAAATTACCCATAAAAGAAGAAGACAGCTCGGAATGTAAATCTAGGTCAAGAAGCAAAATTTCCGTAGAGGTTGTAGAGTTTAAAGAAATTCCACAGTTTGCCTTAAACTATTCCAATCCAAGATAAGACTTGAACCTAGTAAGACTTTTTTTATCAGGGCATAGACGAACCCACGACCAGCACAACTAAACTTTAATGAATGATCTAACCTTCAAGAAAAGGATACTCGATTATCCTTTATTGTACTCACTACTTACTTATAATAAGAAGATCGACGCAATATGCAGAAATTTTATATCAGGTATACCTTACTGCAATAGAAATACGGAAGACTTTTTGTCCTACACTTACCTCTTATAATCTTAAATAAAATTAGAGTAGATAAAGTACTCTCTACACAATAATAGAGTGACTCTTCTTTGTTTATTAAAGGGTCCCCTTGAAGGGGTTCTTTAATTAAAGGCTCCGTTAATATACCCTAGTTTACTGCTGTGAAACATATAAAATAGAATTTTGAGGCATAGCGCTCCTTAAAACTAAAGGCATAAAAACTTCTTTCCCTTGTGTAACTGCATAATTTAAGGAGTGACTTTTCTTGTCTAATTTATTCTACTTGGTATGTATATAGAAATACGTGCCCTCGAACCAGAGTAAACACACTTGGGTTCCCACCCAGCATAAAAGAGCGTGTAATCAATCATCATAGAAAGGAACTCCTTGGTTTTTCCTACTTTTTTTTTACTGAATTACTACCATCCTATATATAAATATAAGCGCCTCTTGTACCAAGTTCCACGTATTCCTATCAACTTATGTCCTTTCACGGACCCTCAAATTTTGTAAAAAAGTCAAATCGGCCGGTACGACACAATAAAGGACTCACAAAAACTTTGGGTTCGAGTACCGGTTTTTGTGCTTTTTACGCAAAATGTAGACCTTTTTCGAGCAAAGAAAGTACTTAGGTAATATCTATCTCAAACGAAAAAAGCTTGTTGTTTTGTTTGTTGCTTGGAATAGGTTGCTTTGGTATAGCCCATTATAATGTGCATGTGCCTGCGTATAGGCGTATGTGTATAGGCGCATGAGAGGTTCCCTGTAGCCGTCCGAGTGAAGCGATAGCGGAGGGAGGATATCGTATTATACTTGTTTAGAATCAGTATGCATACTAGTATACCCACCAATGACCAGGACTTCTTTGACTTATTTTATTTTATTGGTATAGGGGGTAGAGTTAGTATTATAATTATAGGAGTAGTAAGAGTAAGAACTATACGCAGGGGTTTTTTGCCTAGACTAGAGAAGTGTTTGTAGGTGTTAGCCTTTTAAAAGAGCTGTTGTAGTAGGGTTCTGGTAACCCTTAATTTATATGGCTCTTTAGAGAAAAGTTTACTAGGAAAATTCCTCATAAAAAGAAGCTCTAACACAACTATATATAACCGAACCTTTTATTTATACATACCTACGAACAAGACTTTCTCGTTTACTAATTAAGTTCTTTATATGAAACCCTTCCCTTTAAAAAAGCCCTTTCCTTAATTTAGAAAAAGGCCTAAAATGATAACAACTCTTGCTTTTCCGGACCCAGTTGAAAAAAGGTATTCTTTAGTTTTAGCGGCGCAATTTTCCTAATATTGGAGGGGTCGTTTCTTAAATTTACTTGGAAATAATCTTTATAAACTTACTAGCTAGAAAGTTTAGGGGTACGTATTATACTCTTTGAACCAAGAGCCGGGAAATTTTTTTTATCTCTTCTCCCCGGTAGATAATAAATAGGGCAATAAGGGCATCCGCACAATTATAATCTAAAGGTTAACAAAAAAAGGAAGCAATTCTACAAAAAGATTAAGTCCAAGAAAGCCTATACTAAATTGGGGAGACCCCGGGTTAAATCTTTCTTAGTCTTATAAGTATTGGGAATTGTAAAAAAATAAAGAGAGGGGTTCCTGTTGGGATTCTTAGGATATTACTACTTGCGGACTAACCTAACCCAAAGAAAAACCCCGGGTTGGAGGCTTAGAGCTTTCTTTATTAACTATAACATCTCTAAAATCTGTTTAATTCCTGCGAGACCCACATTTTCTTCTCAAAAGCTAAAGGGGCAACCCTAAGAAAAGAATCGTAGAATATATCACGGGAATCTTATAGACTAAAATTTAGGTGTACCACTTAAAAAGGGGTTATCTTAAGAACGAAGTCTAATCGGTTTCGAATAAGAGTAAAGGGAGGAATCCATATACAGGTCTACGCCGCTTTAGTGGAAAGAGGCTTAAAGTCAACATTTTTAGTGTTCATAGGGTAATTCCAATATACCAGGATTGTTACACTAGCAAGGAGAATCCTTTACGGTATAAGTTAACGGCTTGGCATAAGGGGACTCTACTTACCCAAGGAGCGCCCCTTTTAGGAATAAGATTTTCTTGTCAATTCGAAATAAATACAGGACCCTCCGTACTATAAAAAGCTAAGGATACCCACGGGAATACCTTTAAATTAAAGCGCAGGATCCACTATGCTCATTTGGTGTAATGAGCCCTCTCAAGATTAATAATGAATACACTCATAGCAACAGATTAAGAAAATTTTGTGACCTTAAACCAGCCAACCTCCTAATGTAGAAGGCTTACGGATTCAAAGAAATAGTACTAAAATAGAAACTGCACTCAATTGGTAAAGCATAAGTCTCCTAAGTAAAAAAGTTCGTATTTTGATAACTATAAGTTTAATATAAACACTACAAAATTAGGAATTTATACATAAATTTCAGGGTATGCCGAAGCGTTGCTCAATTCAGTAAAGAGTTTCACTTTCTGGGTTTCCTTTTGTAAAAAGACGACGAGCAAGTCCAGTTCTGACCCCGTTTAACTAGAAAAAGACTAAAAAAAGGATCTAAACAAAAGGCCATGTTTATATCCGTTACAGGCCTAACAAAAAGGTCTAAAACAAATTTTGACTAAGTAGTTACAAATCTGTATATACTTTTTTCCCGCTCCTTTTTAGGGGTTTTAAGTTTGTGTTGTGGTCTAGCAATAGGTATAGTGTCAACTTTCAGTAAGGGTATTAAGTACGGAACTCCGTTAATGAATTACTAAATTCTCCTTAACTTTTTCGATATGTTATTGGAAAGAAGATAAATACGTCTGAAGTCCGGTGGAGAATCATAGTAAGATAATATAGTTTAATTTAGTGGAAAGCAACCTTGTCTATTTTAAAAACCAAGTAAGTATTGGAACCTGGAATGCCTTACTATTCAGATGAAGTTGAGTTTACGGAACCCGTGATAAAGGAAATAAGGAATCCCTGTATATTTAATAAGAAAGGTTGTAATTTAAAGTGAACTAGACAAAATCTAACTATATTTAAGACCGAGCTTATACTGGGCCCTGCTGTGATGTAGGAGAGTCCTAATTACATTCTTAAGGTTTTAAGATTTTCTCTAAAACTTTATTAGTGAGAGATTTGGACTTTGACGTGTCGGAAGAATATGCTACACTTTATCGTCACAAAATCGAATTCTTGGACAAACCCGCCCTGCCTAGGAACCCTTACTATTTTGAGCCGGTAACTCTACGTGAGTTAGTTTGGATTATACAAGACTTTATAAATGCACACAAAGTAAAAGACTCTTAAAAGGGGGTTGCCCGGAAATCAGAGACTAAGATTCAAAAGTTAGACTTTTACGTAGAATTAAGTCTGTAGGATATATAAAGAGAGCAAAAAAAATTAAGAAATGAAAGAATTTCGATTTCTATTACTAATTCTCGTACCAGGGTTCAAGCTAGAGCTTTCTTATCCCTTTTTGGGTTTCGGGGTACAAGGTTAATTCATTTAGCGGATTGTATTTCAATATTATAAGTAAGGTACGGGGTGTGGAATTCGGTTCTCTTAAAGCTTCCTATGTTTTATTTTAACCCGCGAGTACAATCTAAGTGTTTGAATCCCTTTAACTCTTACTTATAAGAATAGCCCCTTCTACGACTCACTTTTGAGGCTTATAGAATCTTGTATCGAACTAAGCTAAAAGGGCCCAGGCCTTTCTTAAGAAACGGAAATCTTGTGTAATATAAACTGTGATATAGGAAATTTAGAGTACCCTTGTTTATGATTAAGAAAGATAATTTTAGTATACAAATAAATGAGTTACAGTACCAAACCAAGTAAGAGTCTGATATTAAGGGTATTCACTAGTATATGGGATATTCCACAAACCCCTTTTAAAGAATGTCCTTAATATAGGGATAGGGTACTTATAATTTCCCTAGTTGTCTAGAAGTTCTCCCTTATAACTTTATTCTGTGCTATTGTGAATTACACGAATTTTCTTTCTAGTAAAGTTCTCTATAATCAGCGAGCCCTTCGGATTAATATCAGGTTTTTCAGGCTTCAGGAATTTTTAAGTACTTGAAGTGCGGTCTTCGTCCTTTCTGTTAAACTTTTGAGTTGTCCTATTTTATAAACGAATAAAGCCTATATTGTTTGGATAGATATTTCCTATAATTAATTATAGTACAAGCCCTAAATTTGCTTTCAATATTCTCAGATTGGGTCCTAGTTTGTAAGCAGTGACATTAATTAACCTTTAATTATACTCGTTACTTTGATTTAAAGATATCCCTTCCTGCTTGTCGGAGTATATTAGAGCTTCCTGTTGACCTCTTACTAGTTAAACTCTACTAAAATCCCCTATGGAGATATTTTATCCTTTTCAGTTTCATAAAAACATTAAGCTAAAGTCCCTTATATTTATACCCCTTAAACTTGTATCAGGAATTACTTTTTGTAACAATGGGTACAGGGGTTACCAGCAAAGAGTATAAAACCTTGAGTAACAAAAGAAGGGGAAGAATAGGACTAATTCTTAAAATAGTAAGGTTCACCTAGAGTTTCTAATTTCGAGTTGACGTGGAGCCGCAGTATAAGTATACCACTAAAAGAAGCCCCACTTTCGCGCCAAGTCGGTAATAGGAGGGAGCCTTAGCTCTTAATATTTATATATAACGAAATTAGAACTGAGTAAGCCCCTGAATGAAGTCAAAAAGTTCCTAAAGTCTTGGAAACAGCCCCAAATCTTCCTTACAAGTTAGGGACTCTTAAAAATTGTCAATTGGGTACTTGTGAAATTTAGTTTTAGCATAGGTAACCTTAAATTAAGATATATTTCGGAACTTCCGGGTCAATAGAAAATCTTGCTCTTAAGCAGTGACGAGAGTGTCAGTCTTTGACACTTTGAATAAAATTGTAGTATGGGTATTGTTCTAGTTATCTCCTTTCTAAGAATACGGGTAAATTTACTAAGTTTTAGCTTAGCCCAGGTTGCCGGTATTAAATTCTATATTAAACAAGGATCCTGTTAACAGGTTTTAGAAAAATAAAGAGTAAACTTATTCTAGAAATGGGGTGTGCCCAAGCACTTTTAAAGGAATCCTGTGCAAACCCATTTTATGTAGATATAGTATTCCGTCGTTTTTGTAGAAGAATCTTTTCATTAAAAGGCACTCCCTTGATTGAGAGTGGCGCTATCTAGCAACAAAGTTTTCTATAGCTATTCGAATCAAGTCATTCCAGCATTTATCTAGAAAATTCACAATTAAGGTCCTATAAATTTCTTTTTTTTAGTATTTTGAAGTAATTTTACCGTATATTTCAGGATTCTTTATTTATGGAACCCCTTATATAAGTCGGAGTTTGAGTAGCTAGAGTTTTCTAAATTTATTGGGCCAGTGCATGACTTGTGAAGGAGCTTCTGCCAATTACTTTATTTAGTAGGCCTTTATACAGCAGATAGCAAGCCCTTTTTCGAGTTAAGAACTTCCTACGTAAAGGTTCTTTGCCTTTTTTGAAAGGTGTCTCTTAAGAAATATAAGTCAACAAAAGTCTTAAAATATGCACGACCTTGTATTAGAACACTTACGGAGCAGTTTAATTACATTACCTTATACCAAAGTCTAGAATATAGGAGCTTTACTCAATAGAAACTCAAGTTAATTTTTTGGAGGTCTTCTCAATTGCTTTGGTAGAATCTCATAATTATTTAAAAATAACAGGAATAAAATCTTCGGGCGGGCGGCTCTTAATCGACTATGTTAGATAACTCAGGTTATAACTTACGGTAAATTCTCTGAGTTCTTGGGAGTATTCCTATCAAGGGGATTAACACTACACAAAACAAAAAAGAAACAAAGAAGTCATTACATTTTCATTTTGAATTGTTGAATTTCAAGGAGCTTGTTTAAGATTTAAGAAGACTCCCCTTTTGCTTTTGAGACGGGGGGAACCCTGTAGAAAACACACCCTTTTCTGTAAGGTAGGGGCCTTTTTAAAGTTATGTTGAAACCAAGCAAGACAAGAATTGTATAAAAATTTGGGGTTCCTTCTCATTTAGGCTTTTTTTGGTAACAAGGGCGGATTGTTCTACGAGGTACCCGCAAAGTTCTTTACCGGGTCTTGAGTTTGTGGTTTAGCTCGGGAGCTCTTTGGATATCCTTTCAAATCAAACAGAATGATATATTAACCTATATCAACAGAAATATTCTAGACTAAAACGGGGGCATATCTCTTGCGGACTTATGGCCGGGCTTTTTCTTACATACGTTCTACTACTCGAAGGAGTTTTCCTGAGTAAAAAAGGTATGGGTATAAAACATTATTTCAAAAGTAGATTTCACAAGGTATTCCCCGTTTAGATACACAAAATTAGAGAATCCCAAGATATCCGCAGTAGAGGCGCTTGCATTTTCTAGTCTTTTTAAGAAGCGTTGCTCCATGTTAACAAAATTCTTTTCTCGTACTAAAGTTTATAGGCTATATAGAATAGACAGTTCCAGAGGTTTTAATTTTTAAGGGAACCCGTTATATATATTAGTGATGCCAACAATTCTAAGCATTTCGCTTAATTTTTATTTAACTATGCTTGAGGATTTACTAGCGCCTCAAGGACTTTTGAAATAGGTATCCTTTTCTAAAACTATAAGAAAACCCTAAGAAAATCTAAGTAAGCATGCCTTCTAATTTCTCCTCTCTTAAATCAATAAGGGGAACAAATACCCCAAAATAGGTTCTACTAAGACTTTTTACAATTAAGAAGCCCCTATTCCAGCAAAAATACCTAAGAGTCCTTTAATTAGGGGCTTAGAGACTTTCAAAAAAGGAGGAAGAAGCAAGAATATCATAAGTCGCGTACAAGGAGACTAACAGATTTAATCAAGAAACTTAAGAGGAGTCGGTCAAAAGTAAATAAGTAAGAAAAGAAAAAGCTGGACCGCTCATCCAAGGAAATTCAAAAAACTTATACCGGATTGATGGGTATCGGACTTTTTGCAAGGAACACTTATTAAACAGCGAAAAATACAAAAACTTAGAGTGGACATTATATACTTTTTCAAAATGACTCAGTTTCGCTTTCATTACTTCACTTCTAATCTAAGGGTTTGAGCCAAGTAAAAGTAACCTTATTCTCCCTCAGAAATAAGGGTAACCAGAATCTTTGACTGTTCCAGTTCATGTGGAATTCTATTTAGAAACTTGTAGTTTAAATTATGTAGTTTTTTAACGGAATCCGCAATCTTAATCAAAACTTATAGGTATAATGACACAATTCAAAAGTAGTTTTTTTATAACGCCAAGGATCTTACCCGTGAAAGTCGATTCATTAGTAAGAAGGGATACCGATATATTCTAAGTAAAAACTACACTAACTTTACGGAGCTCCTTGGTCGATTTCGAAATATGTCATAAGCTAAGATTTCAATAAAAGGTTCTTTAACGGCCGGCTCCGAAAGAGATAAATGAAACTTCCCCTTTAAGTACTTCCCTAATTGTTAGTCATTTCCTTTTCTATATAATAATGCTTATTAATGAAGCCTTTTTAGAGGAGTTCAGATTCAATTAATTTATGGCTGGGCTGAGGAATGCCTAAACTTTTGCAACCGTCTGGTTCTAATTCCCTAAGGACTCTTCTAGAGTAGCTTTTTCATTTTTATTTATGCTGAAGGTATACTTTACTTATGTAAAAGTGGGTAAATATAGAATCACTTAAATAAAATAAAGACAATAAAGTTTTGTGATAGATCATGTATGGTAATTAGTTCTACTATGAGGAGGAATGGCTGAGTGGTTTAAAGCATTGGTTTGCTAAATCAACATATAAGGGCAACCTTGTATCATGGGTTCAAATCCCATTTCCTCCGTACTCTCGTTCAGTTTCTTAGTTTCCTCCGATCAGAAGTCTAAATTCTTTTGGGATGTTGGGTTGGTAGAGCTTTAGACTTTGAACCTAATGGCCGCGGGTTCAAATGGACTCCTGGTATTTAAGAAACTGCCCAGGTTGAGATGGCCTAAAATCAGAGTTAAGTCAAATTTGAAATTTAATCGCTTAAAAAGGAAGATCTTAGAAGATGTATGATTACAGTCTTGTTCTTTATCTGTGTAGAATGAGAGTAAGAGGCGCTTTCTCTTCAGAGCCAAGTGAATAATAGCAGCTATCGTAACTACCTTTGGAAGATTCTTCTATCTATATAAGTATAGGACTAAAAAGCAAATAAGACTTTGTACGACAAAAGAAAAGCCTACTCCAAAAAGGGGAGCTTTAAGAATACAGGGGTTCAAATCGAATTTGTTTTTCAACTTAACTAGTCGCTTGAGTAAACAAGGTTAATTTGTGTATATCACTTTTCTTAGTATGTAAGTTCTTTAGCATAGCTCAAGAGAAAGCAATCGTAGTATGGTAAATCAAGAGATACCTCATGAAATGATACACTTTCTTTTAATCTCTCAGGGCATAAGTATACCATATCTCTTAGCCTTTTATGCAAGTTTCTTGGTTAGTACTTGAATTCTTTTGTTGCTAAAACCCCCTGCCTTGCAATGAAAAATTTTTCTTGAATAACACAACCTTCGGTATTCCTTTTTATAGGGTTACCCGACAAAAAATGACACCACTCCTTAGGATTGAATTTAAGTCTTAGAATTTGAGCTATCATTTCATTATACCTAAAAAAGATTTTGACTACTTTACCAAATCCGTATAATTACGTTTATTAATATTAATAATTAGGGAACAATCCTTAACCTTAAGCAAAATTTTCTTTCCCTTTTTTGCCAGGTAATAAAAAATCGGATTTCACCTGGACAATTTAGAGGCGCTCGCTTGACAAAGGATCCAGCACTCAAATTTATAATATATTAAATTCTTTTTTTGGTGCAGAGAAAGAAAGGTGTTGTCTACTAATATAACTGCAGGCTTGCATTCACTCACAATGCTATATACCTATTTAGAACATATATCTAATAAAACAAGGGAATTCAATTTAATATTGAATAAAGAATGCCTCTTCTAATAGCAATTCGTCTTGGCAGTGAGTGTTAATCTAAGGCTGACGAATTTTATATAATTTATATAAAGTATCTTATGCACCAGCCTCTCATATACAACAAATTGAGGGTAAAGGTAAAGCGCATTAAAAAAGTCCCCTGGAATGAGGAAAAAGCTTTTTTATTCTAGTCTATACTTGTAACTATTATACCTGCGCTTGTAGTTTTTCAGTCGGCTTATATCCTAAATTAAGTAAACTGGAGTTTTTTTACTATATCTCTAACCGGGGGTCTCTTAGATCAGGTTTTAATTTCTCTAAAGTGCATCCTTTGCTCGATACCCGCGGGTAACTTAAACGAAAAGGACTCCAGTGTAGTTATAGTATATCAGAAAGAAGTTTAGCCTTGCCTATAGATTTAATGAATAGTATTAAGATTTGAGAAAGGATTTTAAGTCAAGTGCTTCGCAGGGGTCCTGCTAAAGAAATAATCAAGAGATCTGATCTCAATTCATTCGTTTAGAAATTTAAGCTTGTAAGGCCTCCATGTTTTCTAAAAAAGAGCAGAATAAAATCTCTGGCAAATTCTAAGGCACTCCCGAGGATATCTGAAAGCTGTAAGAAAAGGTTATTCAAAAAACCCAAGGTCACTGCAAGGAGATCCTCGGCTATTTAGTATTCTTGTTCTGTTACCCTTCATAAGTTTTGTAGACTTCCACTCAGTATTAGATCCCGGGAATTTCCTATTATTATAAGGAACATCATTATACTTTTGTATGTAAATAGTTAGATTATATCCATTTTTACATGTTTTATTGAAACTCGATTAACTCTATAGTCCAAAAATGGAAAGGAGTCTGAGAGTAGTTCTGGAAATCCATTCGCACAGTTCTTAAGTCAAAAATACCCGGAGACATGTCTATTTTCTAATAGGGTGATATACAAAGTACACTAAGAGGCCTACTATAAATGGATAATGCAACAGGTGGGTAACTCACCTTCTCGAAAAGATAAAAAAGGCTGAACTCTCCCTAGTAAGGGATTAAATAAGAAGATTTTGAATACTATTCCTGTAAGAAATTCCTATAATATATCTGGAAAATGGAGAGCTGGGTACTTTCTAACCCAGCATTTGCTTGCGGTATCTATAGAGTTTAAATTACATTCTTACAAATCCGAGGGAATACCTTAATACCGGATTTTTGTCACAGGGGTGCCCTATCTTTTAATTGTACTGCAATCTCTTGACTAAAAGGTTAATAAGAACTTCAAAGGCTCGTTCTTGGTACGCAATTTCGGTGATAAGTGGCGCAATATTACTTTTTAGACAGGAAGCTTCTAGATTTAATTACGAAGAAAATAGCTCAGGGACCCGTCACGTAGTTATTCTTTCTTCAAACCCAAGTGAACTCTACCAGAATAAAGCTTAACTCCTTGGAACGCAGGATAAAGTCTTGCTTTTTAACCGCGGTTTAAATCGAACCTACTCCTTTGAGATCCTGAGGAGATGCCGGCTCCTCACTTTTTATTGATAATCTTTTGTATATCCCACTCACAGGAATAAGGCAATCCGAAATAGTCTAAGTTTTTAGAATCTCGATACGCTCTGGATTAAAAATCGCAAGAAACTGGAAAAATATACTAAGAGTTTCCTTATGTATTTATTACCAAATATCCTTAAAAAACCTATCTTGGTTTATTACTGGATGATTATTTGGTTATATCGGTTTTGCCAGATACAGGCATTCATAAGGGGATACTTTGGGCGTTTAGAGGTTTAGGTTTGACTTTTTTCGGTTGTTGATAAAGAAAGTTTCTATACAGGTACGGAACAGGGGGTTACTCTTTCACTTAAACGGGTATCTTAAGGGGTAGTACTACAACTAAAAACGTCTATTTAATTAAAAATTCGAGCGGTAAGGTACTTCAAAAAATGACTAAAATAGATTTTAAAGTAGAGCTCGAGAATACCTAAAAATGAGCGGAAATGGGTCAAATGTCCTCAGCACCCTAATAGACTTCCAAACGTTAAGTGATTCCAAATAATATTAGTTTTGTTTGATTGAAAATGTTTTCTCTAATCTTTCTAAAATTCTTTACCTTTATATAAATTCATTCTAGTGGTATAGAAAAAATCTTAGTTCTTTCTTCTATTAAAAGGAATTCTAGTGCTAGAGGCAAGCTTGCCTTGTAAGGTTCACCAGCAGTTCTTATGTTCTAAGAATTTCATATAATATAGTTATTTAATACGAAAACAAGTTTACCTTGCCTTTCAAGGTAACTCTACTTTTTAGAATGTACTGGTCGGATCCGGTAAGAGCTCCTGCATCTACGGCAAGAAATGCGAAAGGGAGGAAACTAAAAACCTTTTTGGGAAATACTGTTTAGAAGCATACCTTTGCTTTAACCTGAGTCTGCGCTGAGATAAACAAGAAACCTGATACATGTCTTACATATACTTGGTTAGTCAAATTGTCTAACAGGACAACTCCGTAGAAGATAAAATGCTTTGAAAACCCCCCGCACTCCTTATCTTAATTACCAACATGCAGAGTTTCTTTATCCCGAAAAGAGAGCTTAAGTATATGCTTTTGTATCAAACTCGGTTACAGTAACTTTTGGGTTCAAGCAATTTTAATAGGAGAGTCACTCTTTGACTAAGAAGAAGATACAGTGTAGCAAGCTAATGAAAGGAAAAGGCAGGTTCTACCTCGGGAGACTCGCACAACGGCTCCTTATATAACTAAATTTGGAGTACCGGGTCTCCATCCCCCTTCTAATATAAGTTTCCTGTTAAACAGCAGAAGTAACTAACGGGATTTAAAGAGTTATACAAATGCCTAAGCCATTCAATTTTTCTTACTATTAGTTACCGGCTTACTGGTTTTAAAAGAGGACTCCTAAATTTTGGGGACAATCCTAATACTGGATCCTGCATAGAGGCATCGTGACGACTAATAGAATAGAAAAGTCAAAATATAAAGAGTAGGGTTTCAAAAATGCTTATTTATTAGCATTCACATTAAAAGGGAATTAAAACTTGAGAGTAGCCCTCCATTCTTTGACTTGAAAAGGATAAAGAGATTTTTTATTGGATTGTAATATGACCTTATAAGGAACTGAAGTTGTAAACAAGTAGAACAGTAGGCAAGGGGGGGTGGACCCTTTTAAGCCTTTCTTTTTAATTAATAGTGGTAGACTTGAGAGGGACCTGACTGAGTATCTCCTTCTAAAGTGGAGCCCTCTAATATAGAAAGCTAATTAATATATCATTATATATAGAGAACTCGTACGAAAAATGAATCAAATTAATAACCTAACCCGAGGCTGTAATAAGGCATAACATAAAAGTTTTTCGACTCGAATAAAATCCCCCCTTTTTTCAACGAGGAAAAGACTATCTTGTACTGATCCTTAAAATCGTGAATTGACCAAGCTTATAATATTTATATAAGAATCCCAGTTCTCTAATTTAGCTAAATTGCTTTATAATTTTTTAAGGAATAAAAAAAGAGTCCTTCCCGATGTGATGATCTTGCAAGTAATAAATATCCGGTATAGAAGTCCTGAAAAGAGTAAATGTTAGATAATGAAACTTCTCGCTCGTACTCGCTCGTAGAAGCTGCGAGATTACTTTGTACTCGTGATAGAAAAAGAGGAGCCTTGTATTATTACTTACTCAACCTCTACTTCATTTTTTGTAGAGAAGCCCTCTTCATATTAAAAATTTCTATTGTATCGTACTAAAATGGCAAATTATAGAAAACATAAAAGGATATATATATATATACCCCTGCCTAAAAGAAAATAGAGAGGATAAGGATATATATATATACCCCTGCCTAAAAGAAAATAGAGAGGATCTTGTAGAACAAAGTAGGAAGAACTCTGAACCGGTACGCGCGTGGTACAAAAGAATATAATACTGCTGTTTTATTTACAAACTTGACTTAGTTCAGACTCTTTCGAAATCTTTTAATAAGTTTTCATTAGTTATAGATAAAGATAATTTAGTAGCAAATCTTAGGAAAGTTCTCCTTACACGAAAAGGGGCTCCTGTATTATCTCTGGGGCTAGCCTCTTTAGGTGCTTGATAAGGCATTGTCAGTTGTATGGAGAAAAGGGGTTGAAAGTCTATATAGATTAAATGTAACTTAATCCCCTAAAGAGGTTTCACTAAAAACAAGACAAGAGATGGTAAGAGCATTCCTATTGGAATTCAACAAAGAAATAGAAAAGAGAGCTAATAAAAGTAAGAGGTATCAAAACAAAGAAAAGAGTATATAATGATATAATGTCCCGGATGCTCTAAAAAAGAAAAATAGAGCTTGAAATCGGGTTTCAGTCGAAGTAGGTTATAGTCTTTTTAGTGAATATATTCCAGTCTCATAGACAAAGGGTGTAAGATAAAACATTCAATAGGGGGCGCTCTAGTAAAACGATGTGGTAACTTTCCTTAAAGACGTGATCCTATTAATTTGAGATTTTCTCGTCTTAATAGTAAAAAGTAGGAGCTATCGTGCCACGTATTTTAGTTTACAAGGAGGCCCGGGGCAAAAGCCTAGAGGGTTCTAGGTAGTAAAGCTGCCCTAATAACATAAATCCTTGAAAGCTTCTATACCAACTTTATAAAACCTAAAGAGCCCCTTTTAATTAATACAATGCTAGGATAAGTTTACAGATACCCCAGAAAATCAGTATATCCTCCTGAACCAGATAATGCCCATGATTCTCTAATAAACTAGCCATGGAGCACAGTATTAATTCCGAATTTTCTTTGTTCAAGCCAAAAATCTTAAAATTCACTAATCTAATATTGGGGGTTTAAGAAACTTACTTATAGGTTGTTTTTAAAAAGGCATTTAAAAGCCTTTAGAGAGACGCCCGCACCCCCTCGATACGGAGCTCCTTTGTCAGATTAGTCTTAGTTAGTTGTGTATCCACGTTCCAGTCTAAGCAAGATTGCCCTATTCAGATGCTGTCTCTAACCCCATTTATTAGGGAAACCCCGAGCAATTTGTCTAAAGGGTAGACTGCTAAAAGTGGGAATATCTGTTTCAAATTCAATAATAAGCAGCACGAAATTCATTATAAAAGAAATCCTACTACACTTTGGACACTCTAAAAACCTATAGGGGTACTTAAATTAGGACTGGGGTTAGCTTTATTAGACTTCTTTTAAACCCGTACTCAGAGTCATTTCAGTTTGTTGGTCGAGACTTTATAAGCATCTAGATTAAGAAAAAACAGACTTGTTGTAGCTTCGTCAAAAAACTTGTAGGGTACCCGCTGGGTTTCGTGCCAATCCCATATTTGGTCAAGCAAGTAGTAAGTTTCAAGAACCATTTTTCAATTATTAGTTTAATTTAGAATAGGGGATCTTGCTTTTATGATAAAGCAAAAATCCAGGGATAAAGTTCTATAAAAGCTTGCGTTGGGGATATTCGTACGGATTTGCTGTGGATCTTTTATGGATTTACTCCTAGTAGTTATTCTACAAGAAACTTCTGGGGCTAAATAGTACCTAAAAACATTGTATTTTCTAATATCGCCGAACCCCGATCACATTACGCAATCGACTTAACTTTATATCTTTGTAATAAGCTCTAGAGACTCAGAGGAGTTATACCTATGTATGATAAAAAAGAGTACCCGTCTTAGAAAAAGGTTTCTGAGCAAACCTTAAAAATTCTTAGTGGTGTCATTACTCTTTTTTGGAGTTAGAAGATCTTCCTTTTACCCTGTTTTGGGTATTTACTACATCCGACTGTCAGTCCTAATTAGAGGAGAGTCCTTGCGGGCTCCTAAGAAGTTCAGGCCTTTCTACTGCGGAATATAAAGGAGAAGAGCACTGTAGTAAATGGATATACCTGTCAAGTAACATAAAATAAAGTACCCGGACAGCCTGCTAAGTTTTTATAAGTGCATCCAAAGCTCCTCTAAAGTCAAATTTACAAGAATTTTTGTCCCAGCAGTCTAAATAGCAGGAAATTTGGGTCAGTGCCTTAAACTTGTACCTACTTTTATATTCGTGGTTTTTTTGAACCAGATAGCAGCCGTTATCCGTCAAACAATAAACCTCCCTGTATAATGTAAAAGAAGTTGGCACTCGTACTTTTAGCTGGCAATAACCCGCTGTCAAATTCAAGGAGCTGCCTATGTAAAGCAGTATTTTAGTATTATCGTAAACCTAAGAAATTTTAAGCAGTACACTAATTAAACTATTACAAACAAATCCAAGGTATAGTAATTCTACTAACTAAAAAAGGGATTCTTTAACTCTTAAAGCTACAGAGTACATAAGCAGGAAATACGGAGGAAGTCCCGTAGTATACTACAAGCTCTTCACGTACTTTAACTTTTCATTCCTAACTTTGGAGTCCTTTTAGGCAGAACAGACTGTAACAAAAGTCCCGAATTAACAGCGAATCCCTTAAATATCTAAAGGCCCCGAATCACTTAAGATTTTCCAATTCCTTATTTATAACTGACTCAGATAAGTAACTATTTAGGGATTGGGGATCGTTTAAGTATCAACTTTTCCAAAAGTTAATTAGAAACTGGGTTTTAGCAACTTCCTTGTAATTGTAGCTAAGCCAACCGCCTCAATCCGGAAAACAAGATTCTAGACCTAGACTAAAGGGGATTTACAAAGTTCTGAATGCTCGTGTAAAAAGTTTAACTTATAGATAAATTAGATATAGAACCCGTTAATCTTATGTAATAGTATCGAGATTTGTCTCTTATTCTTATCGGGACTAAAGAATGACATAGCTTTTTATAGCAGTCCTTTTCTTAGTATTTTTACTAGCTTTAGTCCAGGAAAACTTTATCTTTTATCAAAAATGAAACTGATTCTGAAACAAAGTTTTTTATAGTAGACAACTCATGAATAAATTCCAGTGAATTTGGAGTACTTTTTCTGCCAATACCCTAGGAAGACCTTTTAAAGAAAAATTAGGTATGACTCAACCATTCTATTCTTATCTATTCTTAGTAAAATTGCTTAAACAACAAAGAGAAAAACTTGTCTACTTCGGCTCAGCCTCATCTTGGGAATCCGCACTTTCTAACATGTGTTCTAAAAGACTTTTATAATCAGCAGGCATGGGTTATTTATTACTAACTACAACGCAGAAAGGGCCCCTTTTAGTAAATATGTTTAGATATCAAGATTAAGACTTTGTCAGTTTGGTTAAGGTCTTGTAACTTTGTATACGCAACATAACTCTAGAATCTTGTATATTCTGTGAGAAGAGGGACTCCTTAAATATCTAGCCCTCTTTTTGAATTATAACTAAACTATGTTTATTAATGTGATTCCATTTTTTTAGTATTTAGGTCTAGAACTCGTGATTTATTTCTTTATAGTATTGCATTGATAAGGACTACCATGAGGATTTTACTCTCTCTAATTAGGAGTTATACTTATAAGTAAGCCCAGCACATGCTTTACTTAAAAGTCATCTAACTTGTTAATAGGGGCACCTCTCATAAGGGGATTTGGGCAGGAGTATTGCGTCCTAAAAAGCTCTTTTTAAATATATATATGTCTTACATAAAAAACAAGAATGCAAAGTTTGATTTTTCTAACACTATACAGGGAAACCTGTTACTCGAAAAAGGAACAAAATCTACCAAAGACAGGATTTCTTTATTACATAAAACTTAAATTAAATAAAAAGCTTGAATGAATTGGGAACTAAAAAGAATCCAAATTGCATGTAACTGAATAAGAAGAATAAGAGCTCGTAAAAAGAGCTTCTAGAAAGTCTTGGAAAAACTTGTACAGTTAAAGTAGACTCTAATTCTCTATTCTGTAAATGTATTAATATCTGATAAAAGGATTTTTCCTAAGGTTAGACTTTTTTATAAAAAAGCTTTATAGATTCGATTCTGGTAGTAGATTGGGGAAATACTCAAAATGCTAGGTGCACCCGATTTACCCCTTTTCTGAAAGGACCCCTGTTAAGGGAATTTGCTCGAGGAACTTTTTCTGTTATGTACGCGCCTTTTAATTCTTAATATAGCACATCGAAAGTAAGTAAAAGTACTAATAAGTATAAAAAGACTTACTACACCAGACTTTAAACAATGTAATTGTCTACTTAAGTTTTTTTATATTAGGTTTTTGACCCTTAGACATCTCTTAAAAATCTTGGGTAGCTTTCAAAGCGCATTTACGTTATAGAAAAGCCCCTAGTATCCTTGTTTGAAAATACACCTCTATAAGCTTCCCGTTCAGCCGGATGCCGATCAAAATTATAGAGCTAAAGACTTACGAGTTTAGATTCTACCTCTTTTTATAACTCACAGCTAATTTTGTTAGCTATTAATTGTAATGACATGCTCTTGATTTAGTACAAGTAAAACTATAGGAATTTTTGCTTGACTTTAAATACAAGGAGATTTTTTTACCATAAAAAAGGAGTCCCTCTGTCGATTCCATCCCACTCAAGTAAATTTAAATAAAAAAAGACTAGAATTTTGAAAGTGCCACGATCCGCTCTTTTCCATATATTTAATACAAGGTTCTCTGAAATAAAAGTCTTAAGGGGCCCGGCCCGCTTTTGCTCGTCAGTAAGTTTCAACCCCAAAAATCAAAGTATCGAGATAAATTATACAATTTCAAATATAGGATTTTCCCACCTAGTAAAAAAATTTTTCTATGTATCTGGCTCCATAATTGATAGGGTGCCCCCTTTGTTTAGAGTTAGACTATAATTTATCCAAACTTTTTACTTAAACTGAATATTGCAAAGGTTCCTTTACAAGCAATTAATATGCTAGCCAGACCCCTATTTCAAACTACTTTAACTATGCATAACTAAATTTCCGTTAACCAAGGAAACTAAAAACCCCTAGCTCCAGAACTATACTACACCTGGAGTTAATACTTCCGATATTTTCAAGTTCTAGTAACTCGTTATTCTAAAAATTGAGTATTTAACAAATTATAGGGAAGTTATTACTACAGTTTTAGATAAAGATACTTCCCAAACTCCGTGAAGCTTTCCCAGATAATACCAAAGGGGACATCCATATCTTATTCAGTAATTTAGAAGAATCCCGTAAAAAAAGAGAGAGATGCCTATTAAAGAGGTTTTCCCGGCTATAAAAAAATTCTACTTAGGGAAGTCGCCCAACCTTAGTCAATTACTAAAAACTAGCTGTTACCGAGTCTTTTCTGTTCTTAGTATAAGTTAAAAACCGATTAGAATAGTCCTGATATTCATACACTTTTCTAGAACAAAAAGTTTACTTTAGGTTTTGACTTTCCGATTAGGAATGCCCCGTTTTAAATGCTTTTCCAAAGTCTCGAGATACAAAATAAGGAATCCTGGCCCTTGTTTTAGTCTTATTTTTCCCCTACTCCCTAGTAGACTAGAGAAACCCTTTAATTTATTCCATTATATATTTTTTTTATTATAGAGCCTATAAATTTTTAGTAGAGAGGTCGAGAGTAGGTATTTGGGCTCCACTCTTTTCTCTAAATTGCACAAGATCCAGGGGATACAATATGCTAGCATTTAGGCAAGGGGGATAGGAAGTTGTTCTATGGTAACCCAGAATCTATTTAGATTTTGTTTAATAACACGTGTTTTAATTAAGGGATAACCCAGCGTTACCTGTTTACTAAGAAGTTGAAATTCCAGTGGATATTTTAAGAATACGTGGTGTAAGTTATCTGATAAAAGGAACACTTTCCAAGAATCCACGAAGCATACTTGCTCCTCTTTAGATTCAAAATTTGGTATTAAACTAAATAAAATTTAACCAAAATCAGTTAAGGTTCTGTATACAAAAACTTTTTAAGAACCTGTTGCGTATGGTTTTTTCTTCTTTCGTTATAGTTAAACTCTAGTAAACACAAGGTCCCCCCATTGCAGGATTGCGCTAAGTGGACTTAGTTGAGTCTCAATATATCTGAAAACTCGATATCCAACTAGTAATTAAAAGCGCTTACCTCAGGAAATATAAGGAACCTTTTAGCTTTATAAATTTGAGTAATTAAGGAGCGGTAGCCCTTGGGATATAGAGGAATATAGAAGACGAATACCTTAACCAATGCTTATTCTTAACTTCTCTAGCTTTCCTAAACCGAATTTCAGTATCCTAGTAAAAGCAAGATTCTCTATCTTCTAAGTCTGCAGCTCTATACATTTCCTCAGAGCTATAATACCTATCTTAATTTCATTACCTTCCATCTCTTTTTATAAGTATTTATACTCTTTCCTTTTTAGATCTGTAAGCTGCTTTTTAAAAGGCTCGGGATTTCCCCCACTAAAGTTTCCCTTATCCAAGCGAAAGACTTTCATCCGAGAAAGAGCCGGTCTTAGCATAGCTATACTAAGACAAAGGTTCAAACCCAGCAGTATATACTACAAGAGCAACTCCCTTCTTGAAAAAGATTTTAGGCCGAACACGCTAGTTACAGAGTACAGAATGCCTTAACTACATGAGTTCAAGTCCCTATCCTATCCATAACACTTATAAGAAAAAGAAACTAAGAAACCTCTATACAAAAAACTATCGGAGGTTCAGTCAAACTAGTTAAGACGGGTTTACCGGAATACCTTTTACTGGTTTCCATTAGCTACACTCCAGCCTTCTTACTATCTAACAACTTTTATGACTTTCTCCTTATTGCCTTAGAGCGCTTATAAACTAACAGAGGGAATTCTTGATTATAGACCCGTTTGACTTACCTGCCCTAAATCTTATCTTAGAAGGGATCCTTGGCTTTTGCCTTTGAAAGTCCTTTTACGAATATTAATATCAAATTGACTCACTTAAAAAAGAGTCAATTCGCAGGAGGTCTAGCTTGGTTTCTTTATGTCTTTCGCTTTTTTTTAGTCTTAATATTAGACTTTTAACAAGCATCGCATTTTCCTCGGATTATTATTCTAGAAAGACTTGATTTTAGGTGCATTCTCTTGTGGGAATTGGCAACCCCTGTATCAGAAATACGTCTCTTAAAATGCACGCAACCCCTTAATTTGAATTATGGCGCGTACAATAAAATTAGCAAATTCGTGGATATCCTTTGTTCTAAAAGATGTTTTGAAGGCCGGGTTTCCCTCTCATTTCCGTACAATCCGATCCTTGAGCTAACAAAGTATCCAATTTTTTCGCATTTTAATACTTTATCGCGAGTAATAGGTTCAAGTACTGTGAATAGCCTTAAATATTACCCCCACTCAGTCTAACCTTTGGTAATCTTTACTTACCTTATCTTATATTAGTAAGGAAAGGAGCTATTATCATTATAGAGATTCTTATTATTCTATTGTTATGGGTTATTCCTTGTAGCTAGTAATTAGTTATATGTATTTGTATTAGTTACTTATCTATATGGCTATATGGGTAGATAGTTTAAAATTGTATAGGTTGCTTAAGGTTGTATAAGATAGTAAGGATATTGTCTATGGGTTATAATGGGCTCTTTAAGGTGTATTACTCTTCCTTCTGTGTTTATCCTTAATGAGGGTATAAGCTTAATAGGATTATGGTAGTGTCTTTGTTACCGACTGTAGCGAAGCCGAGGTAATGTAATTATGTTATTTATATAGTGTATTGAAAATATCTACTTACGCGTTATTGCCTACTTTTTCTATTTCTTCTTTTTTCTATAGACTTACTAGACTGAACCTTCTTCTTAATACCTAACAGACTGATTTTCTTAGTTAAACCCAGCTAGAATTTCTTATGGGAGAAATAGGATATACCCTTACTACCTAGACCACTTAGTATGCGAGCTGCTGTAGACAGGAAAGTCCTCCTATTAGGATTGTTGTTAGCAAGTAGATAAATAACTACTGGATATACTAGATAATAGAGATAGTAAAGTTAGTAGTTAGTTATTAAAGAATATATAGTAATAGAGATATAGGATATTCGTAATAGTTAGGGTTTTTCCTTATATTATAGTCGTTTTTGTATTATACTTTTTTTAAGTTATAGATAGAAGTTAGATAAAAAGATTGTACTATGAGGGAGGGAAAGCTTATCCTGTCTCTCTCTTCTCTCTCTTCTAAGTATAAACAATAGAAAAACCTATAGGCTTAAACTCTAAAGGAGTAGGGACTGTAAAAAGAAGATGAAGATTAAGAGTTCTATTTTCCATTTCTCTAGTTTGTTTCTTATCTAAACGACACTGCGGTTTGTTAAAAAGAAGAGCGAAAACCTTTAAAAGAAGAAAAAGAAAGAGTATATACATTTGAACACTTGTAGAAGTTCCGTTTGCTTATACTTAGCTAGGGTATATAGTCAAAAGTTTTTTTAGTAGAACTTTCTTTTTCTTTATGGTAATAGCTAATAGATTTTAGAGGCGTTTTGGTGTAAAACGCAAAAGCAATTGCTCAGTATAGTTAGTAACCACAACCGACGTAAGTAATAGGATTCCTAGTTACAGTATAGTCAAATTTCCATAGAA
This sequence comes from Pelargonium tetragonum, assembly GCA_036897445.1. NCBI lineage: Eukaryota > Viridiplantae > Streptophyta > Magnoliopsida > Geraniales > Geraniaceae > Pelargonium > Pelargonium tetragonum. The sequence goes on along the minus strand of JAYMTL010000080.1, from coordinate 33,410 downwards.
TTTTCCGAGAGCACTGAAATTTAGGTGTATTATCCCTCTTTAGATGTTTTTAGTCATCAACAGATAACTAGACTAAAATAAGGAAACCCTTCGACTAGATATCTTTTAAATCGGGCCTCCAGTAGAATGGGAAAGTTTAGTTGTAAGTAATTAGTAAGGGTAGTGCGCGTTGAGATATATGTATCTTTTTTAGTTCTGTGTTAGAAGCTTCTTTTTTCTGTAAATATTGAAATGAAATCCGGATTTGAACCGCGTAAGTATTTGTTCCAAAGGATAATTGTGTAAACTAATAACTAACTTTTCCTATAGGGTCTCTTCCACTTCATTTCTAGGTGTTTCATTAAGTCTAAAAAGGAGAACTCTATACTTTTTAACAACTTAACTTATTTACAGGGGCTTAAGAAAAACATTGTAATAAAAAAAACACTCTGATCTCTCGTGAATGGAGCCAAAAAGAAGTATCCTGTATAAGCCTCTGGTGTTGGATTTAAATAATAGACTTCAAAAACATGTGTCAAAAAAGCCTCGCGGTTTAACTGAAGCTTCTATTAACGGGGAATGTTTTAATCAGTGAACCTCCAGTCTTACTCTATTTGTTCCGGAGATAAAACGCCTTATTTTTAATCTGTAATAAGGTATACTTTTAAGTATACTTTTAGTAGTCGGAGCTCTCCTAGGATTTCTAAGGTGTGTGTTCAGCCAGCTATACGAGAGTACTCTTATTGACTAATTTTGCTTATGGCACTTATCTGATTGGTAGTATAATACCTTTTTGTTTTTCGGGTTGGGGCGCCTGGTTCGTTAAATATCAAAAAAAAGTCTGTTCGAAGACTTTATTAGAATCCCTTGGTTTAAATAGAAACTTCTATTTCAGAAATCTACATCCTTTTGGAGTTTGTAATACGTGCTAAATTTCTATAGTATATAGGTTCCCTTTATTATATTTTCTTACTTCAACAAAGCTCAGGGTATTTTAGTTATTTCATGAAGTCGTTAAGAATTGCCCGTATAGTTGGGGTCACCTCTAATTTAGTCTTTCAACTTGTACAACAGCGCTTTTTTGAGAATTCCATAAGGGGCCCTTTAATAAGCTACCAGTACACTGAAATTCAAGTGACACCCCTATGATATAAAGTACAAGGGTACCCCGGTGAACAGAAATCTTACTGGCTAACTATACTCAAGAATTTCTTAAGGAAACTCCACTTATTTGAAAGTTAAAAAATCTTAATATAGTAAGAATTTTCACACAACGTTACAGCTTTTTATAGCCCAACCCTACTTACTAGAGTATGTTACAAGCTTTTTTTTACTCTCTGGATAAAAGCGATTCGGAATACTTAAAAAAAGGTTGAGAGATAAAAAGGAAATCAAGATCCTATTTAAGAATTTTATCGGTGCAGGATTTAATCCCCTACGTAGCTAGTGAAAACTTCTCGACGAAATACTCAGGTCTACTACCGGATAGCTTACATAGCAGGCTTATTGTCAAGAAAACCAATTAAATTGCTACAGAATTTCGGGTACTATAAATATAAAAGATCATAAACCAGTAGCTCTAAAAATAATAAAAATTTTCATTTCCTTTTTTACGGGTTCCCAAATTAATAACTTTATGCTTTTACAGTCGAATTGTAGTGTTAAACACTCGCAGTTAGGGTCGAGACACTAAAGATTAAATTCCTAGCAGAAAGGTTTTATAAAGGAAAAAGTAATAGTAATAAATGCTAAAACTGTTGTGATTCCTTTCATTTATTATTTTGGCAAGCTAAAATCCAGAAACTTTTCATTTGACTGTATACAAAAAGACACTCTCTGGAGAAACGACTATCCGACTTTACTACTTACTATAGTCTAAATGAAACTCAATGAGTATAATATTTACATGAAAATAAGAGTTTGCAATTCACCTTTTCTCGAATAAATAGAATTTAAGGGCAGAGGTTCGAAATTAAGTATAAGATACTCGAAATATATTAGGCCAAAGCCAAGCCCGGCAAAATTTGGGTTGAACTCTACAATTTTTATAGGAATCCTCTGCAACTCTGAGACAAAGTATTTAGTACTGAAAGCAAAAGTCTTGGGTTGGACAAACTCGGAGATAGCCTTAAAGGCAGGCGGGTTTAAGAGCTATTTTACCTTCTATATCTATATCCCAGGAATACCGGGTCTGGTAGCGCAAAGAAAGAAATTTAGGAACCTTCAACCCCAGATTCTGAATTATTTACTTTTATCAAATTTCTTTTGCGAGTTTTTCAGTCTTGTTAAATTTTGTTCCCGTATTTGCAAGAGAGCCTTGTAACCCTTTAAATAGTTTACATTTCACGGTTGAGAAAGTACTTATACTAACACCCTTTTTGAACTCTGCGGCTTAGGATAAATTCTCTCGAGGTATCCTATAAAAATCCGCAGTAAACCTTTTCTGTCTGGTTTCAGAATCCTTTTATTCAAGTCAGAGTCCTTTTAGAATAACTAGCATTAGCTCATATAAAGGCGAGTTCACAAAGTATGTAAAAAGCCAAAATTATACTTAGTTTTCGAATTAAGTACTTTATTTAACCTACGCAAACACCCTATAGGATTAAAATTCATACCAACAAAAGTAAACAAACTTCCTTCCTGTAACTCTCTTCGGTAAATAAAAGACAAGTTGAATTGCTGCCGACTCTACCAGAGCTGTAGCAGGGGTACGTACCATAAGAAGGCAAATCTTGAATAAGTTTTTAGTTTAAGTCGTACTAAAAATAATCATTCTATTTTAGAGGAAAAAAGCCTAGGCAAGTATCCAAAATTTCTTATGCTAAAAATATGTGAGGTTTACTCCTAATGCACGAAATAAACGAAACATAAAGAGTCTTAACTCAATTTGGGTAGTTGAGGTGTAACCCTTTTGTTTGATTGTAATCCAAAAGTTTTTTTGTTAAGCGTTAAGTCCTATGAGATTTGAAACTTCGTGGATCATATTCTAAAGCTGCCTGTGTAAAACTAAAAAAAGTAAGCTAATAAAAGTAAACTATCGACTATATTATATAAAGAGTGCTCTAACCTTTTAGAGTTTCTGAGAATAAAGGTAAATTTAAGTTCTTAATATCGTAAATAAAATGACCTAACTTTCCTGCTAAATATAAATAAAGTAAATCCGGAATAAAATAAGAGTTACGGAATTCCCCTTAAAAAGTAGCCGGCAGGGTTTTTAAGTTCTTTGTGTAGGAATCTCCCAAAATTTTTTAGCAGAATTTATTCCAGTCTTTAATTCATATTGTACAAGTGTAAATAATGTACTTTGTGGCTCCTTTTAAAATCCTATTTAGTAAACCCTTTTTCATTTTAGTTCCTTGCTAATTTGTAGAGCTCCTTATAATCTTCTAAACCAGCAAATTTCTGCCTTTACCCTATTCTAGTATATTAGTAAGATTTACTCACTTAAGGGAACTGAAATATAAAGGACTTATACTTATAGCAGAGCCCTCTTTAGTTTTACTCTTCACAGGACTTCTTGAGCTATTTAAAGGCTAAAAAATTTAGATAAACAAGAACTGGAAGTTGTTTTGTCTTTTTTATGAAGTGGGTTCTCCTATTCTAAAACTTTAATTAACTCTGGGGTCAACTCTTTTTAGTGAGCCCTGTTTTTCATTTCAACTTAGCGTCCTTTCGTCTAATTGTGAGGCTGTCTATTTAGATTTTTCGGGGTTTCCCTTGATCTCAAGTTAAGGAACTAGATTCTATCGGACAATTATATAAGGTACAGCTAGAGCTTTCTACTAAAGTTTAGAATAAAGGGTTTTATTGCAACAGAATTTAGGAACTAACAGATAAGACTTGGAAATGTCTGCTGCAACTCTTTTTTTTAGGGAAGGAGAAGCTTAGTAAACCCCAAAACTAGAACTAAAGAATCTCGTACTACATACTAAACTCTAGGGATTCCGAGAAAAAAACTATATTAGTCAAGGCATAGAAAAAGGATATACTTTCTTCATGTTCTACTTGTTTTTTTAGTGTTCGAGGGCTTAGGAAATTAAGTCAAAGTCTTCCTTGATGTACTGTTCCTTTTGGTTCTTAAACCGGCATAATCTTGCTTAGATATAAAAAGATAATTTCACTTTACCCTGAAATAGACGGGAGAGTCTTTTGCCTTAACGGATATACTGGAATATTGTTTCAAAAAAAAGCATGTTCTATATTCCATAGCAAAGGTTTCCACCGAGCTCTTAGTAAAAAATAATAGAGGGTCTTTACAACGTAGGGTAATGTTAGATAAACTGCAAGCGTTTTGGGTGAAAATAATGGTTACATATTTATCGGACAATTCTTTATGATAGTCTCATTTCTTTCATTTTGTTCGTAAATTAAAGTAAAGGACAAAAAGAAGCTTTATTAGCATGCAAGTTAAGATTTATCCTTGTTTTAAGACCTGTATTTCATTTTACGTTTATGCTTTGTATTTAAACCCCCTTTTTCCTGCATTACACTTAGATTTTGACAGGACCTCCAGTCTTTTTTATTTGAAATATACAAACAAAGAAATACTAAGGTCAAAGCAGGAGCTTTAATCTTATAAGAGGGGTGTTGGGTCAGGAGTAGATAAGGCTTTGCTAGGAGTGATGTGTAGCAATATGGTATAGTTGTTTCGTTTCGTAAGGAATTTTAGGGCCTAGGAACCCTTATCTTTTCATGTTCGCAATTGAAGTGAAGCCACTTACGGACTAAAGGAGCTTCTTGCCCTTTTAAGAATATTTAAATCCCTGCAGTAATATTAATTTAATATAAAGAATCTTGCTTACTATTGCACTTTATAAGGAGACTCCGCACTTTTTTTTTAAGTATGTGTGGATATATCCAATCTCGTTAAACTTCAAAAAGGATAAAACACTATCCGTATATTCTATCTAATAGTTTAGTTCGGGCTTTTATAGGGTCCAATAGATAAAACCTAGCAGGGAACCCGCGCGAAACAAAGTGTTAAAACAGGAATTTTCACTTCAGAGAGTTCTTATATTTCTTTTTTATTGTAGCCAAGAGCTCAAATCCTCAGAAATAGAAACTAGTTCCTAATCTAATATTAAGAAAAATTAAGACTTACTTAGTGGAGACCTTGGGAGCGATCTAATCAAATAAAGTTAAGAATAGTGATAAGCAAAAATTAGAATTATATAAGATATCTAATAGAAAAAGGGTGCATGGAACCTCTTTTCAGAAGCGTACACTCGTCCAGAAAGCTTTCTTAATTTCTAAGTTTAAAGAAAAGTCTTAAGGCTGCTTGCATGTCCCACACTCTAGTTAACAAAAGGAAAAAAAGGGAAAGAATACCCTATTAACTTATAAATAGCGGTATCTTCAAATAAAATAAGTCTTAGTAAGCCTATTCCCCAGCTTTTGCAAAGATAAAGTCTAGGTGCTCGCTTAAAATAAGAATAAATAGGGTACTTATAAGCATCACCAATAAAATTCTCTCTGCCGGCAAATTGTTTTACTATTTATTGTTTTAAAAGGATAATCGTGATTCATAATAAATCCACCTTTTAGGGGCTCCTACCTTCTTTTTATATTAGTTACTTCCCGTATTCTGACGAAACTGCTTATAACTTTCGTTATTTACACTTTTGCACCCAGTTCCCGAACTCCCAACTGAGAAATTCTTGTTATTTATACAAGTATGAATATCTTAGAATCTACTTGATTTCAAATCTTAACTTAATAAGACACTTACATAAGTCTAAAGTTTCCTTCAGGGCTAGCACAGCTAAATATACGGAGAAGTGTTAAGTTTTAAAACCTCCCATCTCATTCTCCGAAATTCATGAATCAAAACCTAAGAAATTCCTGGATTCTGAGACCTTATTGGAGTTCGACTAAAATACTTATGAATCTAACATGGATCAAGGAACTGGAAGCTAGAACTAGAATTATATTATGGGATATCTTTCCCTTTAGGCATATCATGAGATCGACGAGGAAGTGGCTCTTTAGCTTGATGCGGATCCCAGGCATTTTTTCTTATTCCGCTTTAAAAGAGTAGCGCGGTGTCTTATCTAGTCACAAAGAATTCCTGAAATATTGACTTTTATTTTATGTTTTACGAAAAGTTATACACAGGCAATAGTTACTATCTTTCTTTTTTACTTCGCGAAGTTACCCTTAATTACATTACCTTTGACCTTTAGAAAGTTCCTTATAGTTACCTATATTACACTTACACTGTTCCGATAAGAAGCTTTTCCTTAATACCCGCTTTACTTTAACTAAGAAATTCTAGAAGTCAAAGACTCATTTACATTTCATTTCAAGAAATCCTTAATAGAACCTATTTAGATTCATTAGAACAATACCTATATACACTATACTAAACAACTGCTACAGTAAGCCTAGAGCTTATTAATTAAAGGGAATTTTATATAGAAATCTACGACTGACAAAAACTTTTAAGGTAGCAAGCCCCTGTTATTGTTTACTCTAGTTATAAAGTTACCTCCTAAAAAGCAGCTCCCGCAAGTCTAGGTCGTTTTTAAAGGCCCCCATAGACTAGGAGTGTAAAGCTTCGGAAGTAGTTCCTAACAAGGAATCCAGATTAACTTGAGATAAAGAATTCCGGGTTATAATATAGGTATTAAGTTACTTAGTTCTAAAAGGGGCCTCTTTCATCAGAATCCTGTCGTACAATAAAAACAAAGAGTAACATATAAAAAAGAGCTGCACGGGGTGGCCTATAAACCCGCAAATAATTAGAGTAAAATAACCTTGTAAATTCTTTGGTGTTACAAAGTACTTTGTCTAAATTTGTACCTTCATTTTTTTAAAGAAATACTAAAGGGAAGCCCCGGCAGCTTTATAAGACCATTCTCAGGAAAGTTTTTGAAATCCGGAGTTTCGAGCACTCAAAGCACTTTTTCCTACGTTTTAATATCTTTCTTTTCCAGGGATTCCCTGAATTAATTATATGGTCTTTACTTTCGCCACCCCGTGCAAATTCTCTTCTAAAACTACTTGCAAGGAGTTACTAAGAAGGTCCGGGAAATTTTAATAACTTGCTTAGAAATAGTAGGTCGTAGTACAGGCAGCCCTCTAACTAAAGTTATTATAAAGACGATTGCTTTCTACATCCGTAAGAATTCGGTGTATGTGTGTTTTGAGTGTTATAGCCAGCCTAATAGATATTTCCAGAATTAATAGCATAGTAAATCAAACAAAGTAAAAGTTAATACTCTTGGGAAAAACTAGTTTCTACCATAAAGAGGGCTTCGGCTTAAAGTATCTGCCTTGCTTAGCGGTAAAATTCAAAAAAGTTTTTCCTAATACAAAGCACTAAGCAGTTAACCCAGAACTTTTGTGTAAACTTCCAAAGCATAAAATTTCGTGTACTAAGGGGTCCGCATAGGGAGCAGGAACTTCTTTATAATAAATCTCTGCTTTGACGAGGGGATCTTTGAACTGGGAATATACTTTTAGCTTCTGTAAGGTAAGGCGGATACCCCTTAGTAACGACAGATGAGAAACATGTTAAGTCCATGTAAGAATTTTTGAATAGTAACTCTATTAAAAAGAAGTACATTCTCATAAGAATAATTAATCTTTCCTCTTACAAGAAACCGGTACAAAAACTATAGTTAAAGGGGTTCCAATTAAATACAAATCTCAAATTTGACTACTAAGGACTCCCCTGTAAGGTAGCAACTAACACAAGGGTGAAGCAGTTAAAGTAAACTTTGCCAAAGGAGTCTTCTAGCTCATTAAAAGGCGGTATTTACACAAGATTAAGAGTATCCCTGTCTAAGGCTGCCGGCAGTTCGTTACATCTACTTCAAAGGTTTTTTCTGTATTATAGGGATAGTCAATCTAGCGTACTATCGAAAAAAGGGTAAAAGCTTTTTGGGCTACCCTTTTCTGCTTTTCTGGTAGAAGGGTTTTAACTTAATAGGCCTTCATTTTTGGTCCGCATAACATAAGTAAGAACCTTAATAGAGTTCCTTGGTTTTACTTGAGTGTACCTTACATTTTACTAATCCACATTTATCAAGCTCTTTCTACACAAAAAGATATAGGGGTTGCATTCACTAGTTTTTTAGTCGTAGGTGTCGAAACCAAACGAGGACTGCTGCAAAAAGGTGGTTCTAATTTCATGTCTACCGAGAATTTTCTTACTCTTAAATTCAATCCTTCATAACTTGTTAACTGGATAAAAAATCTAACTCTCCGCCGGCTCATGTTACGGTCAATTCTAAAACAATTTATATAAGACACAGCTTTTCAAAGACTTTAAACGAAGGACCTCCCCCTCCTTATTTCAACAACTGTGAGTACCCTTATAGGGATACAGGTCGTACCTATTTTTATAAGGATTAAAAAAAGAAAAAGTTATACAAGCAATCAACGGGGGATCCTGTAGGGGCCCGAATTCATTCGTGGGAAGCTTTTTGACTTTATATATTTTATATACCCTATATAAATAGGTTGGAGTCCAAGTTATATCCTACGAAACCCAGATTGACTTTTAAGAGTACTCGGATTTCTGGGACCGAGCAAAAACTCCTTTTTGGGAGAAAAGCTCCTGGCCTAAGATTACGACATAGGTTCTTGTTCTTTATGAGTAAAAGGATACAAAGGGGCTAAAAGATTAATGTCAGCAATCCGCTTTTGGCCCAATTGGTAATTGAGTCAAAGACAAAATATTCAGCTCAGTCAAGATTTACACACTTAACTTAATAACACAACGGAAATTACTGGACTTTATTCTTTCATTAGTTAAAAAGAAACTAGAGGCTCCTTTTTTTGTATTAGTATTCCACTTTTATGCTTACGGTGATTAGCACTCCTCGCTTTTATTAATAAGATCTTTTATCTAATTTAAATGGAGCAGAGACCTTAGTTCTAAGGTTATCGTTTAAAGGATAACCTTAGAACTCCTTATTAGAAATGTTAGCTTATCTTCTTTATGAATGAGCTGGCTAAAAGGCTTTTTTACGAGTAGCAGAATTGTATGGATTACATATAGAATGAATATTTTTGATAATAAAAGGGGTCTACGATAAAGGACTTAACAAAAGAAAAAGCTCTTAGATAAGGTAAGGGATTCCTCATATATGAGCCAATACCTTGCAAATCCCATATTTCTCTCTTTTAAGATTTGATTGTCGGAAATCTTAATTCTATATGTAAATCTAACTTTAGTTGGAGCCCTTGTCTTCCCTATTAGATATTGTAAAAAGCAGAGTGACAAAGCTTATGTTAAAGTAAGATAAAAGACTTTTATATCTATCATTTCTCTTTTATAGTGTGTGTAATCTAGGCTGTTGTGTATAGGAATACTAATTTGAAAAGTCTAATGTGGGAAGTTGACTAGAGATTTTTTACTTGTTAAACAAAAGTGCTGTATATCTAAAGCAAGTTTTCAGATTTTTTAGAAAAAATACAGAATTAAACGCAGTCCGTACCACCCCCCTAGGATACATACGCGGCGAACTAGTACTAATAATTAAAATTGAAATAAAATCTTGTATACTAGACATATACTTATTTATCTGAGTTTAAAAAAGCTCGAGAGGTCAATGGCATTCCATACGTTTGTTCTCCTCTCCTTTTTCTTCCAACTTCGTTGTCCAGGATACAAAGATTTTTAAAACGGGTATCGATAATTTAAATGGTAAGAATTTATGAAGAAGCGGGATTTCGTATATTAGTCTTAGCTAAGCTGATAGATGCATAATACAAAAAATTTCAGTCATAATTACAGATCTCTTTTTATATAATAACCCAGATTTCCATCTTCGACAATCCCGTCGTTACAGAGTCAGATTCTTGGGGTTAAATTCTCATTTCTTTCCCTTCTTCTAGTCAAAAATTTTATCTTGGAGATAACTTTGGCACAAGGGACTCCGCGGGCTTACCTCTTTCCTGTATCTTTTGTAAATAGTCTTTTTTCTATAGGGGATCCCCTTCGAGTTGCTCCTATTTTTTTAAGTATTCCTCTTGGGTAAAAAAGCTTACTTTTTTTGATTAGTACTATTAAAACTTTCTCCTAAAGTTAAGCATAACAGCCCTTAATTAGGTTTCTCTAATACGTCTTATTTCGGGAGGAACTCCCGTGCATCCAGTTACTTGTTACTAGAATAGTAAAAACTTAAAAATGATTTTAGCTTATACAAGGAAATGCTCGGGGCACCTTTTAGCTTTCCTGGCACAACGAAGGCTTATTTTCACAAAAGGGTTTTGGTTCAATCAATAGTCAAAGGAAGAGAGGAGTTAAGCCAGTAGATTTCTAAGACACAGGTTCAGACCTATTGAGGAATAGCATAGGTAAAATGTATGAACTTTAAATTGCATTATCAGTACCTTTTTTTCTTTTAGAATAGGAAAAGTAAGGACTTGTTTAAATCTCAGGAAGAAAATTTGAGTATAATAGTATACTACGGTTAAGCCCTTTCTCGTAACCTAATATCACCATTCTATTTGTTTATATTGTTTATAGGCAAAGACCCCTTTTTCAAGGAAGTTAATTTAATAGCAGGAGTTCCTTAAAGTACTCTTTGTTTATCTATGAATAAGAAAAATTTTTATTCAAAATGAAGTTTTCCCTATTTGTTGGGTTTGGCAGAACTTGAATCTGCAGTATTCTTGTTGAGGGTTGAAATTCTACCACCGAGATCTTATAAAAGGCTCGTGCACAGTAGTTGTTATTTAGCGGGTCTTTCTATTGAATTTAAAGTCTTTTTTAGCATCTCCCTTTATTAAGTTATTTTAGAAATTGCTTTTACAAGTCTGTCGATTAAAAACTTAAGAATCTAGGAATCGGTAGCCCTTACTTTTTTGGGTAACAAATGAAAAATATCAGAAGTAAAGAATCTAAGGGCTCCTTATAAAAAAGTGTCTGGAACGTGTACTTACGTTATAAAAGAGGGTAATAGACCCCTTGAGCTTAGGTATTTGCTTGGTACAATTTCTTCATTTTATAGAATTAAAGTCGATATTAAGGAAATATTAACTGCCAAATTAAGAACTAACTGCTTGCTTTGGAAATATAGGGAATCCTCTAAAGCAAAAGCTTGAATTCCCTGCAAAAGAGCTCGTCTTTACACGAATCTTTACTTAAGCGAGGGCCCTTTTTATATAAAGTACTTCAAGGAATAAAGTTTAATCCTGGTACGCAAGTACTAAGGTTACCGTCTCTTAGTCAGGGTAACGGCTTCCTATATAGGCTAAAGGAGATTTTAGTACGACTGGGCAATTCCAGCCATTGGGTTCGATTCCCGCTTTTTCCAGGATCTTTTTGTACAAAGTTGTCTGTTAATGTCCTGAAAGTCCAAACTGTATACCAAGAACAGGGTTTTTTATATTATTAAGTAACCTCTTTTAGTAGTTACACAAACGGTGTTCCAAAAGCAGGAATATCTCAGTAAAAACCACATAAAAGTACCGAAAAAGATCTTAGTGAATAGGAGCCAAACCGTATTTTCTGCGGTTTTGAACTCTTACTTACATACATGCCCGAAAAACCTTCCTTTTTCTTTTTTCGGCAGCTTGCTTAGAAATGGGGCTTGAAAAAGGTATAAATCTTCTTTTTTTATTATAAAGAATTTTTGCTTTAAATAGGACGTAACAAAATTTCCTATACTGTTTAAAGAGGGGACTCCAAAAAGTAATTAACTACGGCAAAGGACTCCTGGATTTCTTTTTTACTTTTTACTGCTGAGTAAATCCTGCTTTATACTTAAAAAAAGGTATTATCGTCGTACCCCTTAGGAAGCTGCTTATGCTTTTTTTAGAGATTATATACATCAAGATGAACTTGTAGCCATCCTTTTTGTTTGATTCTTCGTAGGCTAACATCCTGCACAGTAGTTATTCTATACTTTCAAACAAGGAAATTCTATTTATTATAGAAGGGATTCCCCCAGTCAAGTATCTATCATCAAAGCCCTGGGATACTTAAATGAGTCAAGTTATTTCTTTCAGCTGCCTCTACGGGAGACCTGGAATTACTATGAAACTAAGGCCCGGGTTAGCCCTTTGGCTTATGATCTGGATTCTTACTAAAAATTCTTATGAAGCGGGGTTTACTTTATACAAAAACTTGAGATATAAGGAGTTAGATACTGCTTAGAAACATTTTTGTGAGCTACAAATTTTGAGTACCAACTTAAAAGCTTCTGTTATGGGGGAGGGGAGCCTTACGAGGCATACAAATTCGTGTTTTATCGCTCGGAAATAAGCATTAAAAGATTTTGGTATTGCTATAACAATCTGATTTGTTGTCCTGAGTTCTTTATGGATTGAAATTTTCAAGGTAAGAATTTCTTGACGCTATAGCTTTTTAAAAGTACTTATTATCTCACTGTGAGAATAAGTACAAACTAGTGTTAAGAAGTCCTAAGAAAGGGCTTAACAAGAAGGCGCAAGATAGTTCTTATTTGTAATTACAAGTCAAGAAACTTCTACTTTTAAAGAGTTTAGACAGTCCTAGGTCTATGTAAGTTCGGGGTATTCTGGTTTTACTATTACGCATAAGAAACAAGTTATGATCAAGAGTATGATGGGAAGTTGTAAGCAGTTGGCTGGCATAAGGTATTCTTGTTCTATCTAGTTACAGAACGACTCAATCTAGATAGAGTATTAAACTTAAGCTTTTGTATCCCAGAGGTAAGGTATCGCAGATAAAAGACTAAAGGCTCTTGTTAAGGGATTTCGAGTACAAGTATAGTATATTTAAAGGGTAAGCCGTTTAGGTTTTTGACCGATAAGATAATAGTTATTAGTTTTAGTGTAGACACAAGTTTTCTAAGATATCTAAGAAAGGGCTCCATAGGTTTTACAAGATAAAAGGGCCTCTTGTCGGGTTAGTGTAGTTCTTGGCTACTTAACTTTAGAAGAGTGCCCGTTTATTAAGACGTTTCCTTTGTGTTTCTCTGATCTCGGGTTTCCGATTAGAGGTTTAAGAAAGCATTTAAAATAAAAAAGTAAGGGGTTTGCAAGAGATAAGGATTTTACAGACGCAAAAACTAGGATTTAGGTTCCAGAGTTTAGAGCGAAGAGTAAGACTAAGCCGTTTCCGGTAAAGAAGTAGAATGAGAGTAGGCTCTTGTCGATGTTGGTTATAGGGTATCCTGTACTAGCAAAATACTATAACAAGTAATACACAAGCTTCCTTACAAGTTTAAGTACTTAAGAAAAAGTAAAAGAAACTGAGGGAAATTCTTTAACACGCGGCTCTTTCCTAGTAAGTAAAAAAGCCTCCGAGTCTAAGGAAAGTATAGCTCCTTGAGTAACTATAGGATAATAGGTATAATCAAAATAAAGGTTTTTGCTTACTTATTCTGGTAACCAAGTCTGGAAAATGAAGTTTGTTTCTACTTTAAAAAAGGCTTTCAAAAGGAGAGTCTATTCCTAATCTTGGTCAGTAAGTCTTGTCTAATGAGGAGTATAGGTTTCGAAAGAAAGTATGCAAGCTACGAATAAGAATAGTATTCCATCCTAGCTAATGCAGGAAAAGAGTGAATAAGAAGATACAGAGAGGTTGAGCTTTTCCTAAGAAAGATGAGGATAAGAAGGCTAAGAGATAGCTACGAAGAGGAGGAAAAGCTCAACCTCTCTTTTTATCTAAGGGAGATCTTACACTTTTCAAACCTTTTCCATATATGCTGGACTAAATTCAGAAATAGAAGCACTAAAGAAAAACCTGTTGAGGGAACTAGTGGGGTGAAAATGGAACACACAATTCGTTACCTCTTGAATTTTCGGGTCCTTTGAGAAAAAGCAGTCGCCATATAGCTGTGAAAGTCCTCGAGCTGGATTTGCATTGGAGAGCAGCTGGAAAGAAAAGAAAAAAGGAGTCCAGCATAGCTGCAAAAGTCCTACCCTTTTTGTTTTGACACTTTCATAAAAAAGGGAATTCGCTGGAAATGAATGCCTTTAGCTTTAGTGATTTCATTTCTTACTGTCTAGAACCGGAAACCTAGAAGCGGAACGTCCTTCAGTTCCACTAGATATTATTTTGATGCTTTCTAAGCACAAAGTAAATCCTTGCTAAAAGTTTACGCGACACTTCGTCTTCATTTATTTAGAAAGGGTAAGGAAATTTCCCCATCCGCAGCTTAGGAGGCAAAAGGCGGTAAAACTTGAAGTGTATTTTAACTAATAGGCGCACTCGTTTGAAGAAATTTTAGAGGAAAGATAGGGTACTAAAAAAGTGGAAATAAGCCTGATTTTAGAAATCAGAATCACTTAGATAGAACTCTAGCTAGGAAGGGTTTCTTTTTGTGTTACAAGCCAAGGAACAAATCAGCACTTTATATGTGAGCTAATAACTCTTCCATATTAAACAATAAATATATACTTTGACTTAGCACTACATTCCTCTTTTTAAAGGGAGGTTATACTACGAGATCCCCCTTACAAAAAAGGAATTTCTTTAGGTATTGACTTGTACTTTTTTGTGACGAAGCATTCAATGTATAGAATAGATTAAAAGGGGGTTTTAGAAAGTTTTTTTTAATAGTCTGCGACATCCACACAAGAGGTAACACGACAGCTTTTCGGGTTTTACAAGGGCATGTCTCTAAAATCAGGAAACACCGAGATTTTAGGCTCTTTAAAAATGAAAATGACTTGTATTAGGAGGGTTTCAAATGAGCTTTAGTCAAGAAATCCAGAAGAAAGTTTAGAAAGACCTTTTTTTTGATATCGCAGCATGCAAGGGCTCGAATCTTGAAAGTTTTAAGCAGGAACACCCCTGGTATAGGTAATATAGATACCACTCCGGTGCAGTCATAACTCAAAGCTCTTCCGTAAAATAGGTTTGGAACTAGTAAAGAATCCCTTAGGCAGACTATAGCAATGCGACCCTCGGGTACTTTATAAATATTTAGAAAAAGGAGTACACTGCGCTATTATACCTTCGATAAGCTATATTAGACTTCATTTTAATAGAATAAGCGCCCCTCGTAATAGTCTTTGTTGCTATACCGACACTCTATCTCTGCTTCTCTTTTATTTCCCGAGAAGCAAAGAAAATTATATAATTAAACAGGTGCTAAACTGGTAAAAATTTATATCTTTAGTATTCTCTACCTTAACTTTCTAAACATTTTTTTGTAAATAGATACTTGTTTAATTAGTCCGTCTTTTTTTACTTCTTCCTTAAATAAAATAAAGAAGGGTCTTAAGGGTATAAAAATATTAGGAGTTTGTCTAGTTGCTGTTCCCTGCTCCAGAAGGGGGCAGTTCTAATATGATAATTGGCTCTAAAGGCCTAAAACGCATAAACACCTTATGGGGTAACTGAACCAAGACATTCTAGACAGTCACTTTAACCCTTTTCTATTTAATCCGTATCTCTTTACTTTTAGGATTTTGGAAGCTATTGACTGAATATATATATTCATATATAAATTAGGGTCTTGGATATTGCAAAGATATTTCGAGTCTTGTAACTAACGTGGTCAAGGTGTCATTTTTTGCGTTAGAGGTTCTTTACCTGATAAATTGGTTATAGGGTTTCTCCGGAATCCTAGGCATCCTAAACTCTTTTATTTGTATTTGTAAGACAAGTCGGTAATACAAGAGTGTTTGCTAAGGTATTTCCTGCGAAGTTCCCCTACATTTCTAGGTTTTACAAGAAGTAAGTTATATGAAAAGTTTTTTGTTTAAGTCCAGTACTATATCCAGGAGAATCCCGTGGGGAAGTCCTCCTTTCTAGTGTCCCACAAATAGAATTTAAGAAATGTATACAAGTTATACGTTCCACTATTCTTTTTGGGAGCAAGTCGTAAGGACTCCTTTGAAAGATTTTTCCGGTTAAAGGCAAGCAAGTTTCTTTATTAAGTTTTGTAATACAAGGAAGGTGGATAGGGTAAATAGTCTAGTCCGGTAACAAGGGCACTATAAATGTTAATATTATAAAAGTAGTTTTTCAGAATCACTTTGGTTTAGATAAAGAACGCGATAAATAGATCTCTGAGTCTCCTTGGGTAATCCCCGGTTTAGAGGATCGCGAGCCTCCGATTACTTTAAAAAAGGGGGTAGAGGAAAGCTTGGGTGTAAGTCATTTCAAGGGTTCAAAATTGTAAGGGGAGTCGGTCTAAAATTGACCATTTCAACAATGCCTATAGTTCTCGCTTTTTCATTTTGACTTTTACACAAAAACATTAATTAATACCTGAAAAGGCCCTCTTTCTAGCAGATAAAACTTCGTACAATCTCTAGATCTTTCGTTCTATTTTGCGGGGTTATCCAGGTAGTTTTTTAGTGGAATCTCTTCTGACCCCTACTTATATCCAGTTTTTAGAGTTTACTATTTACTATAACAACTTGTATTATATCGGCTAAAGTAGGGAGAATTCTAGTCTCGTAAGAGTAACCGGCCTAAATTTCATTAAGGGTGCTCTTTAGAGCTTTTTTATCAAGGCAAAGGGGTCCTTTTTTTGGTACGGGTTAGGTATCTTATCTTACAGCGCCGGCCAAACAAGGATAAACCTACCACATAAGTTTGTAGAGTAAAAAGCGATATTAAATGATTAATATAATAAGCCTTTCCCGTATGACGGATGAATATATCTCTTTTGTCGCGTAAATTTCTTTTAAATGCTTGTGTTTAATAACATTTATGCTACCTAATATAAAGCTTGAACACCGGCAAGGGCTTTTTTTTAAGACTCTATTACCGAGGAAATCTTAGAAACAAATCCAATAGAGCTTAAGCCGGGCATTTCTTGTAATTTAACTTTAATAGGCAACCAGGGCCCTGCGGAAACTAGATCTAAAGTTTGTACACTCAAAATCTTTTTATAATAGAACTCCCTCTTGAAGACGAGACTTTTTATTACTATCTAAACGGCTAAGGCTCTCCCTTTTCCTTTTTTTAAGCTCAAGAATCCAAATCCCTTAAAATGGGTGTTTATTACAAGGGGCAATCCGTGAAACTGTGCGTTTTAAAATGCCTTTTTTGTAACTGAACTGAAAGGAATCTCTTTCGGATAGATGGAGCTTGAGTGACAGAAACTTATGCTTTCAGAGCCCGGATTCTCTTAGATATAGTATAATATTTACAAAAGGAAAGGAATATCCTTAAGCGCGAGGAGGCCCTTTCGAGCCCTCTCTCTAGGAAACCCTTTGCGATAGGATTGCCTTTATGGATCGGTTTCTTTCTTAAGCCGTGCTTATATTACTCTTAGAAAATTGGTATGTGTACCCAACTTCCGATCTACGTTAGTTACTCATATCCCGAATATCGACAAAAGAAGTACTCATCCTAGATAAAGATCCTAAACACTTTGCAATTTTGATTGGAGTAGCCTCTAAAACGAAAAAAAAGAGAGAATTTTGGATTATTAAAGAGGGGCCCCTTTTAGATACTCCCTTGTAAGTATCAACTTTATTCGAAAAGCGTAAAGTCCTGAAATTTAGCAGAATAAGAGAAGACTAAAGACTCTATTTTGAGGGTATCTTATTGATAAAAGTACTTGTAAGAAGGGATCCTCGTTCAAAATACATTTTAGTAGCACTTTTAATCTTCTATTTTTTAGTAAGACTTTTTGTTGGAAATGGGTTGTTTTTAGGGTGGCTTTACGGATTCAGTTTAAAAGGTTGGTTATTTAAATTAAGAAAAGTTAGGCTGCCTAAGAATTTTAAGGTCTTTTATTTCTAATAAGTTGTTTTCTACACGGGTATCCGTTTTTGTTCCTTGCTCTATCCTAAAGCGCCCCTCCTGTGTCCGAGATTCATGAGTTTACTCGCTAAAGAGTTGGTCCCATTCAAAATTTTTAATAAAGTACTTGTTATTCCTGCATCTGTAAACCTTTGAAGAAAGTGAAATTTTTTTGTTTCTAATTCTTTTTTTAGCGAATCCTAAGGATCTTGTACATATTTAGAGCTATACTTATGCTTTACAGAGCTCCTTTTTTGTTAAATAAAACAAGCTTGGAGAACTCTACTCCTTTCCAATCTAATATCCGTTTTTTTTACTTTTTAAGGTAAGGATCTGCCTGCCCATTAATAACAAAATGAGTTTACAGGTTTTCTATTTTCTAACAGAGGTTTTAGAGCTTTACGTAAAAGGGTTTCCAAAAAACGGAATACTGTTATAGGATATTAAAATTTCATTATCATTATAAATTTCCAACTCAAACATCGGGGGTTGGTAGCTCCCTTTCAGAATCTATAATCCTGCAAATTAACCCGGGGATTTGCGCCTATGTTGGAGTTTGAATGTCAAGGCTATGCCCTCTTAGAATTGGAAAGCACTTTATCGCCATAACTCCTGCTTTTTCTGAAAGACAGGGGTTTTCTTGAAGTAACTTTTCTTGAAAGCTGAGCTTGGGGGCGCCCCCGCGGAGGATTATAGTCCATCTGAGTTTGTCAGAGAGTAATAAAAGACTAGGAAATCTTCTTAAAATAAAGTTTAAACCTTTTTACTCAGTTTATATAATGAAGCTGCCGAGATTTCCTTAGAGTTGAGGTTTCTATTTGTATAATGTTAGCTAGTATAAGGTATACAAAAAAAGTAAGATATATTCTAGTAATATATAGGGGGAACTTGGGCGGATCCTAATAAGAAAGACATTGGTTATAAAACCCGTGTTAATAGCTTTGTTTATACAAAACCTAGTACTTAGTATATACTACTTATAGGCGAACCTTTTGACATATTCTACCTGAAAATCAAACCAAAATCTAAGATACTTACTGAATAACGAGATTCTTGCCGTTGAACTTCTGAATCACTAAATCACGGAAAGACTCCCGGTCCAGTCTAGTCCTTAGGGTTTAAGAATCCCTATTCAAAAAGTTAGCCCTCCATTAATTGTTTCGGGTTTTTTCTTTTTCTATGCTATAACCAAAGAAGATATCCGTAAACCAATAGACTTCGGGTTGATTCTATCCCTTTATTTAGATTTAGGAGTCATAAGGAATTCTTAATAAAGGGATTCAGCTGCAGAGTCCCACAGGAATAAGAGAGCTCTAAGGGCTCAAAAGAAGGTAGGTACAGATAAAAACAAGGGACAAGAGGAAATATCCCTTAACTACTTACTAGAACTCCTATTACTACAAAAAGCCTAACAAAGTCTTGTCAATTAAAAAGTGTTTCCTAGTTTAAGTACTTAATCTTAATATAAGGAAGAGCGAGGTAAACACACAGAAAAGAGTTTCATACTCAGGTTCTTAAAAACGGTGGGGAAGCTTAAAAGCCAAACAATTTTAACAAAACAAAAAGAAAATTTGGTACAAAGGTAATGTAATTAAATTAAGTTGCTTTTGTACTTTTGAGGAATTTTCTTTTAAATAAGTTAAAAAAGCTTAATAAGAAGAGTTTAGCTTAAAGTACAAAGTGTGCGCGGATTGCTTATGTGAGGTGAGAATGTCTTAGGCTTTCAGTTAAGCAGGATCCGTCTTTTTGCCTAGGCGCTTTTACTTATTTCACAGTATAAAATAAGTAAAATTTTGAGCTCTCTTTACAAAAAGCAAAGGCCGCGCCGCGATTCATACACGAAAACCCTAAACGTAATTATAGTATTAATTTGAAAAAGCACACATATTGGAAAATTCTTAACTTCGCGAGTTATATTATACCCGCATTCTCCTTTATCCGATTTTGAACTTACAGCATTAAACTCTTTAAACCTCGGGTGTACCCAAAATCTAATTGCAACACCCTATTATTGTACTCAATTTTTTTAGTGTTATCAAGTATATTAAAGCCTTAATTTTTTCCTAAGCCTCCAGTATATTTAGCCAAAGGAGTCTTGTTCCAGCAGCAGAAACCCTACAACTCAGAAACAGCTCAAAAAAAGCCCTTTTTAAGAAACTAAGTATCTCAGATGCTGACTCCTGTAATTCCAAAAATCTAGTTACTTATTTAGAGCTAAGATATTACTTTGCGGGCACTCCTTACTTTAGGATCCCCTTCATTTTTGTAAAAACTCTACTTGTGTCTATCTCCTTTTTACTGCTGAAGAGGACTTTATATCTACTAAAAAAGGATCTTTCATTCAAGATATAGGGGGTGGACGTAAGCCAAAGTATATTATTAGAAGGTGGGGCTAGACATTTTCATTTTAATACAATAAAAAATAGGCATATTCCGCATTTCAGGACAGTAACTATAAAGAAAGTCAAGCAGAGCCTATGCCTTTTCTTACATAGCTAGTGAATTAATTCTAGTTTAGGAAAATGCTCTTATATATATAAAGATAAAGGGATCCAGCAAGCTTGAGGTTTTTTTAGGTTTATAAAAAACCCTAGGATTCGAACTGGGCATCGCGACGTAGTCAAGTAAGGAAGGCAGTCTCTTTAAAAGGGTATCGCACAGAATCCTCGGACAGATTTTATACTATCTTTATTAGTAGTTGTTAAGAAACGAATTCCAGGAGTTTAAGGTTTGGTCTGCTCTACTATTACCCGAGATGCGAAAAAGAGTTTACTAATAAGAATATTTAAAAGTTGAATCAAAGGAACAGAATTCCAAGTCAATCTGGAGAGAATCTAGCACGGCCCGGCTTCTTATATAATTAAGTTACTTAATTTCAAAACTCAATTCCTTTTTTTCTACACCCTTTTTCATTTCAAGGTATTCCCTAGAGTTAAAAAACCTTGTTCTAATAGTGTTCGTTTAATTATAGAACTGCTAACTCAGATATCGATAATATAGACCTCTTTTATTTGAACTTTGACTTTTTTACTCCTGGATTTTGTAAGCCAAGCATAGCTTTTCGAGACGAAAGCCCTTGTATTATCCATATATCTTATAATTCTGGAACGAATAGGGTTCCTTTTTATAGTCAAAATCTCAGTAAATTTTAAAAATCCGCAGCAAAAAGCTCAAATCTTTTAGCAATAGTTTAGAATTTGGTTAGGTTTCCATAGGAATTTTTCAAGAGATAAAAAGAGGCTCTAATATAGACATAAGGGTCCCCGGTTATAACCGAGAGCGGAGCTCTTATTTAAACCTTTATGTAGCTTTAGCAGGGACTTCTATAGTTAGAACTAAATAACCCATTAGCTCAAGAGCTTGTCCACATATTGCTTATTTAAATATTCGCTACTACATACTACATCTGTTTCTATTTTCTAATTCCTACAACTAAGGATTCCCTGCTTTAGTATAAGGATACCCACCGACAAAAACAACGGAAGCCGCATAACACAAAATCCCGGGTCTCCTCTTTTCACGGAATACTATGAGCTAGGCAGAAAACGATGCTGCAAACTTTATAAGCTACTGAGAAATCTTACCCTTTTTACAGGAGTCTTTTTCCTCACTTAATATTGACAAGAACACTAGACTAAACAAGAATGAGACCCAAGGTTTCATACATAGAAGTCTTCGAGAAATAGAACCCTAAGTCACTAGAGCAAGGCGGCTTAAGATTACAGGCCGAGGTTTTTTACAAATTTGAATAAGGTGAATAAAGCCTTATGAGATCCTAATTGGATACTTGAAGAGTGCCCGTAGCTAAGATACCCAAATTAAGCTCAATCTAAACTCCCGCATCTGTACGTATACCGGGGAAGTCCGCCCATTTCCACTCGTTGCTTTACCCCTTTCTTACTTCTATATTCCCTACCTTAACTTAAATTTCCGGAACAAGGAGCACTGTTCAGAATTCTCTAGGTTCTTTTGTGGTTGTGTTAGCCTAAAATATCTTTAGTAAGTTAACTTAAGAAATGACTTGTAGAAATTAGTAACTGATAAGCATTGAATTTATCTAAGCGATTTTGTTATCCTTAAAAGAATGATAATACAAAAAGCAAGTAACAAAAACTATCGTAGGTTACTCCTAATCAAGTAACTACAGAATTAGAACAAGGAAACCAAGCTAAAGCTTACCTCTAAGAGAAAACACAGAACACTGCCTATCAAAAACCCGGCCTTGTTGATGAGAACTAAAGGCATAAGTAACTTTACATTTCTTAGATACATTCGTACAAAAAGTAAATAGGAACTCTTAGCTATACTTATAAAGGCTATCCATTCCTTTAAAATATAGAAACCCATTATTAACTAAAGACCTAAGAGCTTCACCAAAGCCAAGACAAGTTTCCCTTGACCCAACACTCTTTCACTTGACTTGAGTTTTTAACAGGACTGAAGTACCAGAACTTCTTTCTGACGCCTACCACAAGACAACTAAACTTACCTAGTCATACCCTTTCTTTACAACTAGACTCTGAATCTGAAACCTAGAAACACAGGGACTTCTTAGCCTTCTCAGCCTTCTTTCCTAGCTGTTATACTCTTCTTGATGCCTGCAGCTTTTATGTTACTCTGTGTCCTACGGGCCTTACCCTTTTTTTCTAGGTTCCGGGTTTACTAGTTGCTTAAAAGTTAAGTAAAGATTTTTTGGAATAAAAGAATGATTTAGAACTTTAGCCGAGGTAAGATGTTTCCAGTTTTACAGTAGTAAAGAAGTAGAAGCTAAAGTGAAAGCCTTTTTTTGCTGTTGGCGGTGTCACAGTCTAAGGTTAACTTATATACTATAAGACAATTCCCTCGTTACGCTACAAGTACAATAGAGGGAACTCTTATAGGGCTCTATCCTCCCTATACCAGTAACAACCAAGCAAAGAATACCCCTTAACAACAATACAAGCTATTCTGTTAACTAGTATAATACAAGAATCCTAATAGAATACTATAAAGTAGGACTCTCATTTTTCCTAAGAATAAGTATAGGCTACAATACCCATTATAAGAATACTATATAGAGAGCGAATAAGACTAATATATTATGAAGAAAGTGTAGCTTATAAGAGTACGGCTAACAGAGTAACATTCTAGCTATAGTTATGTTTATCGGGGGGAAAGGTTTAACAAGAGAAATCTGGCCCTCATGTTCTGGTTAGAGTATCTGGGTAAATCAAGGGTTCCGGTCTTCTTTTTTCTTCCCAAGTTCGATTATACTTCTTTTTTGACCCAACTCCTCAACTGACAATTAAGCTAAGACAAGCTATCCCTAAGTCGAGACTAAGGAGAAATTTTTTCTTATATTACTAGCAGCTTTTTAAGGAACCCGAGTCCTTTTTTTGTTGCATTACTATTTACTAACTGGAATTTTAATTGCGAACTATCCTTGACTGTACATAACATATAAGATAAAACACCGGTTTAGGAGACGCTTTGCTAATTATTTTTAGGGCTTGGGCAAGCCACAAAAAGGCTGGCTGAATCCGGTATTCTATACTTTGTTTACTTCCTGTAATGGGTCCTAACTCACTTGTAGCTAACTGTTCATGACACTATACCCTATAATACGTCACTAACCCCTCAAAATTTTGAAAAGGACTTCAGGAGTTAATATCAGAGTGAATCTTGAAGAAAAGATACTGCGCACTACTAGGAGTCTCCGCTTTTTAAGAAGTAGTCTTTCTACAAGTTTCGAGGGAATTTTAGTGAGGTTTAGATCTCAGTTGTTATAGTAGCTCTAGTTTGGTAGTATTTGTTTTCTTATGGCTAATCTTTTTCATAAATTCTGGGTTTATACGTGCGTTTAGAAAGTGAGCCAATTTCTGCACTAACAAGGGTTTTCTTACAAGGAGTAGTTTTCTCCAGGTTTCTCTTTTTATTTAGTTAACTTAATTATTCACCTCTATTCCTGGAGTGGTTAGAGTCTCGCTTTCTTAGTCTTATGCAACCTAAAGCTCTGGTTTTTAAGACTTCTTAAAGGTGCGATACAATTAAAGTTAGTCATATTAGCCTTGTCTGCTATGTATAAAAAAGGAAGATACTTCAGATGCTTTTTAGATCCTACTAGTCAAAATAGGTACGGGTTTGCCGTCAAGTTATACAAGGTAGATCCGGGCCAAAAGCAAAAACTAAGACATACGACTACACTGTATTAATAATACAAAGCTTTACTTACGAGGGGGTAACCTGGGCAGAAATCTCTTTGACTAGGGATCAGTACTTTCAATTTAGCTCCGCCCAGGACGCTCTAATTTGAATTTCTTAAGTTAGATATATACTTAGGTTGGAAACCTTTTAGTGCTTCCTCTAAAACCCATATAAAAATATAAAAAATCACTCTTCCTAAAGTCACTTTAAAGTTGTACAGACAGTTAGGGGTTTTCTTAGTTTTTACTGAAAGCTGTGGCTACTACAAAGCAAAAAACATATTAATCATATTAGCGATTGCTCGTGGTGACCTCTAAAAACTTTTGTCGAAATAAGGGTTTATATAAGTACTCTAGTTTAGAACGATAATATACAGGAAACCCTTGAAATAAAAACAAAGTTTCCCTTAACCAGATTCCTGCAATCAAATGCAAGGATATTCTTGTTGAATAAAGGGTTGTACGATCTGTACTCTTACCTGTAACGGTCCTCTCTTTATTAGCTAAACTCGGATTCTGTATCTTACCCCTACTCATACTCACAACTTCTCTATTTACATTTACCCAAACCTGATACTATAATATAAAACAACCATAACAATAAGAAAACCCCTCCGCTTAAAGCCTTTATACCCTGGATCCTAAGACAGGCAATACCAATACAAAAAAGCTAAGCCTGGAGCAAAGCAACTCTCTTTAGCCTTTAGGAAATACTGAGAACTCTAACTACCCCTTCTCTATATCTAGCTTTTAGGCAAGTAACTACTAAATAAAAAGTACAAGTAGAAGAGAGATTTGAACCCAGGTCATCGGACTAAAATGATTAATGACGTAACAATACAATAAGTTAGATTCTCTCTAAAGGCATACATCTATCCTGGCTAGACTAATAGAATTGAGTAACTGATATTGAATTACCTTGTCATTTCATCAAACATAGTTTTATATTATACCGCTTAAACTATGTTTGCTGGTAAATGAGTTATAAAGGTATAGATAGTGGAGTTGAATCCAAAGCAATGTTCTATCTTAGCATAGCAGTTCTTAGTTAATTGGAGGATCTTTATGATTAGGTGGTAGTTCAGTGTCAGGTTTGAGAACCCTATCTTGATTCTATTTTTAGTTGAGTACCCTAGCTTTCATTAAGGGTAGTTCTTGGATAGGATTAAGATCTTGTATACTCTCGGAGTGCTCTATTGGAGCAGTTTCCTTAGACCGGAGATACCTATTCGTGTAGACTTCTATTTGTTGGAAGTTACTCTCTAAATGGGTATTCTTGTCAATTTCCTTCAGGATTCCAATATCTGGGATAAGCGGTGCAGCTGAATAACATAGTTGGGAGCGAAAGTTGATTCAAAATCTTCAGTTATTTGCATTGGGAATTTGATACTTATAATAGATACAGAATCTAATATCTAATCTTCTCTTAATCCTAACAGGGATATAAGTCTCGTTTAACACCTATGGTATATATCATATAAGATAAGAAGTCTAGCTCTTGGAAGGCTTTAGGGATCTTCTTTCGTCCTTTTCAGATTTTACGGGTAAACAGGTTTATAGTAATAGTATTCCTAATCCGGGTTTCAAATTTTTCTGTAATGGACCATAAGGCTTAGACTCAACATCTTGTTTCCGAATCTTTTCATCTTAGAGGTAAGGGAACATTCCGATGTATTCTGTAAGCTGCTAACTCTATATAGAGACTCTTAGATCTATTATAAGATTTTGCTCTAATAATTAGCTTTCTTGGGATAGGAGGTATTCTAAGAAAGCTTAAAAGAGTACCTGTTTAGTAGTTTAAGAAAGTGATATGAATTCAAGTCTTCCTGAGTTTTCTTGTCTTCAGGAGGATAAAAGCGGTCCTTTGTAAGTGTAGCTTTTAGAGCCTATTCCCAGAGTTTTTTTAGAATTCCATCGAGTAACACTTGAACTTGAATTGGAAGCGCAAAGGACTTAAAAGAATATTATCTACTTTAAAGCTCCTTTACTATCTATCAGCGCTTAGATATAGATCGGATTCCATTCTAGTGGTTTACAGAATAGACTTTACCCGAAAAAGGTTGAGTCCTTTAGCTGCACCTAATAAGCTTAGGAGGAGACTCTCCTTTCTTTACCAAAGGACTTACAGACTTTACGATGTCTGCTTCTTGAACACCTTTGCCTGCTCGTAGATTGGTTTGGTTCGAAATTCTTTTAGTACAACCTGGAAAAAGCCCTAATAAGTGAGTCAATCAATCTTCCTCTAAGCTCATGTCTCTATCTTAACTTAAACGAATAAAGAAGATAAGGCTCATCTTTCTAGTTAGGAATATGTTTATGTTATCCAGAATGTACCTACAAGGTTAGAAGGAAACAACTCAAGAACTAAGACTTAAAGGTCTCATACTCCTTTAGCAACACCTGCGCTTTTCCTATAAAAAGCTTTTCTTAGAATCAAAAGTTTGACCTAAACAAAACCCTGAATAAAAATAAGAATGAATTTACTTATTCTAAAACTACTAAGGGAACTCACTCATTTCGGAAATTCTTTTCTAGCTTTAGCAACTCCCATTAAGACTTAGGATTAACAGCTATACAGATATATCAGTTTACAAGGACACTGAAGAAACTTCTTAGCTTTCCAGCACTAGACAAAGCAAAGAATACAAGCAGCACTTTCTTGGTAGGCTCTCCCTCAAAGTGTCTTTCTAGTTGGGTGCTAAGGAAATGAGTACAGTATGGAAAGGCAATGTCCTATACCGGTTGTGTAAAAAAAAAAGATAATAAGTTGAGATGAGATAGGTAAAGGAATAGTAAATAGAAAGCTAATAAGTTGTAAGTTCCTAAACACTAGAACTCTAGAAAGAAATCGGTTTGGGTATCCTGCTATTACAAGTCCAAGAGGACCTTTGGCATTTATCGGATCGAAATGTTACCATTCACTCAAAAAAGGACAGGATACTCTTTTACAAGTCAGAAAAGTCCTCTTATCCTGCTGCAATTCGCTTATAAGAACCAAAGCTAAGAAACTCAGTTCAGGAATACATGAATTCAATTCCCCTTGTGAAACTAGTAAACTGGAACCTCTAAGATCTTGCGAACTCCTCTCTAAATAAATATAAGTGACTTCTTATCAGTATCAGGTTAGGAACTTAAATTATGAGAAGAGGTCTGGTCTCTAAACTAAAACGAATAATAGATTATCAGGAACTTTCCTAAACTAGAACTAGAAAAGGGGAAATCTCCCACAAACTCAAAAGGGAATCCCTTAGTGTTTATACTACAATTTCAAGACAAGAATGCTAGAGCTACACCTCCTATAAACGACTATACTAATCCATTCCAACCAATAGAGGCTTACACTGAAGATGCATTCTGCTTTAACTATGTCAAACTAAAAAGAAAGTATATTAGAAGTACTTCGCCAGCTATACAGGGTTCCTCGCTTTACAAGGAATCCCTTTCTTAGAATTACCGCACCTAAGAAGCTTGGGAATCTACTCACCTTTAGCTACAAAATAGAGCTTCACACCCAACCATGATTAAGAGATTCCTCTGTATGTCCATACCATTAAGAGAATAGAATGAAGTTTCTGTCTCAAACTCTTTAGCTTAGCAACAAATGTCAGCGCTACTTAGCTGCCAAGAACCCAAGAGCTGCCATTCTTTTGAACTCCTGTCTAGAATAGTTACACTTAATATCAGTTTAAGAATAGAGATTCTTTTCTGTACTTTACCGGCTATCTAGATATCTAGAATCTAATACACCTTTAGCTGCAACTGCTTGTCCTATAAAGCATTCACCCTCCTTCGAGTGCTAAGTAAGATAGAGCATGCTTAGGCTTTCAATTAGTGGATTTATAGTTTTGTATTCAGTTTCCTTTACTGGTCACTGTTATTAGAACAAGAAATTCTATATCTATTCCAAATTAAGATCTTCTAAAATCTACTGCTTAAAATGGGTTATCCACTGTCTGATAGATCGGAATCAAGATAAAGAATGTTGAACTTCGTACCTTTAGGGCTGCTCCGGAATTACACCTTCTTAAAAAACTAAACTGGTACCTCTAAGATTAAGAAATCCGAGCCTTCTATCCTGGCTGCTTATGACTGACGTAATGGCAAGCTAGTTATTTACTCTATTTATTAGCTTCCATTTTGATACTCTTAAGAAAACCAAAAATCATACTACAGGATTATCTGCCTTACAACTTACAACTAGTCTCTTGCAATACAACAGCGATTCCATCATAAGAGCTTAGGAATCTGCTCTAACAAGTCTAACAAGAGAAATAGAATAGGGATTTGCGGAAAGGCTCTTATTATTCTAATTTGAGGGCTTAAATTGAAGCTATAGCTCTACCAGTATCTGAGTCTTCCGCGGAATCCCTTCCATATTATCCAGAATCGGATACTTGTAATCAGATGAACAGGCTCTTTGATATCCAGGAATTCCTTTATTTAACTGACTTAGATTCCTAACTTAACAAAAATCTCCTCTCTTTATCATTCTCTAATCCTTACTAGGAACTTGCAGACTCTTTAATTCAATGTCCTCATCTAGGCAGGTTAATGAAAAAAGCCAACTTATGAATTTACATACAAACGAGTAGTGTACTAATACCCTTTTTATCTATTTTCCTGTCTAGAATAAAAGAAACTTTTTATGGGAAACCTCGTAACATATACCAAAATCCGAGTCTTAGTTCTATAAGTTCCTTGTCTTTTGTATTCTGGGTTTTGTAAAGGAGAGTGTGAATAACATAACATAAACCAGAAAATTCTTTGGTACAAGTCTTTCTGAGTAAAGTTATAGGAAATTCTCTGATCCTATGTGTGTATGTATAGCCGTTAGTAACAGATTTGGAGTTGAAGGCAAGTGCTTGTATTGCGAGCTTGGAGTCCCTTTAAGCGAAGAGAAGAGCTGTCCTTGAAATTTACGGGGTAGAGCTCTGATTAAGTCTAAAGAAATTTTTTAGCAGGAGTAATTCAATGCTTTCTGAATGCTAGGAGAAGTCCTTTTTTTTCTGGGTAGAGAGTCCTTTTCCGATAGTCTTTAGTTCTTTACCTTAAAGGTCTTGTTCTTGTGATGGAACCACAAAGCAAACTAGAGTGCTTTCCCAAACTTTTCTTTGTTCTAACCAACCCTTTACCTGTCCTAACCGGTTACTTCTTGAGCTAACTATAAAACCTAATTCTAACCAATATCTAAGAAACTAAAGGAAACCCTTCTTTCTTAGTAAACCCAGATTTTAGGTTAATCCTTATCCAAATTCTAAATGTTTATAGGAATTACACTGCCTTCAACGGTGTGAGCTGTACCAGGTCTAAACCTGCATGCAAGTTATAGGTTCTTAGGGCATAAAAGGTATAGGCCTAGCTCGGATATGAAGTAGGAATTTGTTCCATTACTCAGAGTGCAGCAACTTCCAATCGGTTCTAGTTAACAGGGTGAATGAAGTACGGACTATTCTACTATATCAGAATAATAGATTTAAGATATGAAAATGAAAGGAAACCCTTAGGTCGATTGAATTCCTTTCGCGGGTTTCTTTGACGAGATGTAGAATTAGTACGTCCTTTACATTTGACCTATGAAGCGTCCCTTTTTACTTTACTATATAATTTAATAATAGCATATACTTTAGAAAAGTTTTGATTCTTTTAACTATAAATAAGGAAGCAAGGGTCTAAAAACTAAACTATAAAAATGACTCTAACTCTAAAAGGGTTCTATACTCTCTATAGATAGGAGTAACTATAATCTAAAGAAGAAAAGAGGAATATCCCTTGCC
Source organism: Pelargonium tetragonum (assembly GCA_036897445.1). Lineage (NCBI taxonomy): Eukaryota > Viridiplantae > Streptophyta > Magnoliopsida > Geraniales > Geraniaceae > Pelargonium > Pelargonium tetragonum. Next base: position 3,825 of record JAYMTL010000080.1, on the reverse strand, counting down.
AAGTAAGATAACATCTAAAAAAAAAACAACTAAGACAACCTATATAGCTAAAGAATCCTTCTATTAACTAACTACAATAAATATTATAAGAATGAATCGAATAGATACACTAACAAATAGAAGAGGGACTTCTTTATTACATACTAAGAGAACTCCTATCCGTACAGGTAATACACACAAAAGACAATACCAACTAAAGTAAGCACAGCTTATAAGACAGGTACATACAATAGGCATCCATTAGAAAGGAATAGTTATTCAGAGAGGTCCATAAGCAGTAGGGATAATTTCTTCCAGTTGCTGCCCAGTTTTCATTTCTAAAGCAAGTAAGTCCGATAAATAAGAAGTAGCTGTAAGGTATCCTGTTCTGCCAATTTTCAATTGCCTGATTATACCGGGCTCTTATTTACTAAAAATACGAAGTAGGATAAGGTCAATTTCTCTTCTTATTTGTTCTTATCATTAAAAGATCAAACTCTTTAGGGGTATAAAGTACCCTGAAGCCATCAAAAAAGTATATGAAAGTTTAATGATACGTTATAGCACCAATTACTTGCTTTCAAAATTTTTTTGTAATATTTTGAGCCTTAGTTTTCTTAAAAGCTATCCTAATAAATAAAATGAAGGGGAAATCTTGACTTTTCACCTTCAAATTGATTGAAAGACTTGTTAAGACAAAATCTTCTGTAAATCCATAAAACAAGAATTCCCGTATTCTCTATCTTCATAGCCTTCTTAGTCTTGGATTCTAACTTCTTACCGCCCGGTACGGGACTTCCGGTTGTTGCAGCCTACAGCTTACTCCTATCCTGTATCTTACTTCTTGGCTTTCATACTCTTAACAAAGAACCTTTTTTGTTATTTTCGTAACCACCCTACTCAGAGCTAGAACCTAGACCTACCCGGGTTTCTTTACATTTGACTTGGAAAACTCTGACTTAATCCCGAACTCTTCTAACCACCAAGCACTATAGCTATATATATAAAGAACTTGTTTATAAACTAGCTAACTAAAATCTGAGTTTCGAACTTTAGAAAAGACCCTAACAACTCTAGTAAAAACTTCTTCTGAGACTCCTACCTTATGCTTATGGGCCGGTTAACCGTTCCTTTAAACTTATCCATGCCTACCTGAACTTTCAAATCTAAGATTTACTATGTCCTAATATAAGTAGAAAGTGAAGGGGCCCCTATACCTATATAACTATATAAAGAGTAACATACTTCTTACAAAAAAGACTTTTCGACGGATACTTCATTCTCATTCGAGTCAAATTATACCTCACCTTTTTCTTTCTACTTTCACAACCCAGGTTTCTCTCGAGAATTCTCGAATGCCAATTCTTTGGAGTTGAGATAACTATATTCATACTATCCCGACCTATTTCACCTTACTACTCTCTTTAAATATCTTTTTTTAGAAGAAAGAAGTACTTTATTGAGAAATGCTACCTACACAAGACAAGCCCGTAAAACCTACTAACTTCTTTTAACCCGAGATCTAGGAAAGATATATTCTTGAAATCCATGCACTAGCTAGATAAGCCGGAAAAGGTAACGTAGTTAAGCAAACAAGACTAGAGTTTCTATTTAGAATGCCCTTTCTTTAGAGTTTAGTTATCATCAAGCGTTCCCCATTCAACATATTTTAGAGACCTTAACACTGGGTTTCTTGTCTCTATTTTCAATTTACTTGCTTTATACTTTTTTTATAGAGATTGACAGAGAATAGATTCATTCTCAAGCCTTCCTCGAATTATACCACCCTAAACTAGACTCCTCGGTAACAGAGACACTATTGGATTCCCCTAAACTCAGTATCCCTGATTAGCCCATAGTTTTGACTTGCTAATTGCATTACCTGGTACTAGGTAACCCCTCGATTGAAGCCTCTATATCTACGTCAAAGACCCTTTTTATCCGGTTAGGAAATCCCTCTCAACCCTAAAACCTTTCCAGACTAAGATCTCTACTTTTTTCTATAACAACAGAAATTCTAGAATTCTATGAAATCTAACTCATTTAACAAAAAGAAGGAAAACTGACAAACTTTCCTATCTTATTAGCTTAGCTATACCTCTCCGAGTCTTGATAGCCTTAAAAAGTCCTACCTTTCTTTAAGGATTATGGGTAACTGGCATAGTATTATAATAGAAATAGAACACCCCGACAGCTCCTAGACTTTTTCCACCTAAGCTCTATACTCATTTTAATTAAAAAAGCTTGCTAAAAAGAAAGGGAGTGCAGATTAATTCAAACAAAACGAAGATTTTGAGACGCTTATCGCCAGTTATCTTTATTTAGGTTTTGACTCTCTATCTCGAAAGTCTCGCCCTTAATTACACCTAGCTAAGTCTTAAGCTTTGGGTCTTTGCCAGTCTTCGCGATAGCTGCTATGCCTACGCCTGCCTAGGACCTTATGGGTTCCTACCGGGTCTTATAAGCTCCTGTATTGATAGTAGTTATATTAGCAAGTCTTTTATATGTAAATATAGAGTCTTAAATTTAGAGTCTATAGTCTTCCTATTATCCATAGCCCCTTTTTTTTAATAGATTTTGACTTAGACTTCATTGCAGCTATACCTTTCCGTATGGGATATACGACTCTTCTTGGTATTTGTTAGTAATATAACAGATAGGGAGAACCCTTAGAGCTATACTAGGTGATTGGTATCCCCGAGCATAGCGTGGCGAAGGAGGTGAATGCCAGCAGTCTACTAGAAAGTGCCACCCCCGACCCAGCTGCCGCAGACTTGCTTTTGTACGTACTACCTACCCTATTGATTGACTTACCTTGTTTGTTACTTGCCTATTCCTAATGTTCTTATACCCAGGCTTATAATTAATCGCATAAGACTTTTCAAAAGACTGCTTAAAAATCTTACTGCAAATTACTAGTTCTAGGGGTTACTCTTTTTAAATTACGGCTTAAAAACCGGAAACACCGGGACTTTTTAGACTTTATAATAACCTCAGGGCTTTTGCCTTTCCAAGTCTTCTTTCTGGTAAAAACTAAGATTCGGTATTTCTACTTTCTTACTCGCTCGGAGCTCCTTCTACTATCCTTTTTTTATCTGTTCTGTTTAGCTTCAACTTATATAATTGAAAGGAAGTCAAGGGGTATCCCTACCTACAGAAAGTACTTTGTCGAAACTTATATATCTTCTAGGAGTGAATTCCCTTTATTATGGGCTTTCAGTTACTTTGTTTTACAAAATTCTAATAGCTAGCTTCTTAATTTCGCAAAAATCTTCCTAAGTTTTAGGCCCGCTTCATTATGGAAGGAATGGCAAGTATAAAAGAGCTTCTTCTTGAGTTTTGCCAGGCTTTCAATTTTCTTATATTTAGATCTATATTCTAATTATAACAGCTAATGAAAGAAGATGTGTCCACCTCATTCATAAGTAAGTTAAAAACAAAAAAGTCAAGGTTTATAGGGCATTTTATATAAAAAAACTAATTGAACTAGACCCTGACTTTAATAAGGGGGCTCGCGTTTGGGTGTTGTGTTAAAGCCTTAGCATGCAGAAAATTGAAAAAGTTTAAGCAATTTCGCTGATAGTAGCCCCTTATACCTTGTACAGTGCGGGGTTACATACACGTGGAAAATCTAATTCTTAATTGAACTTTCATAACTAGAGAATCAAGTTTGACCCATATTATCAAAAGCAACCCCCACTTAACGGTCTCTTTAGAGTACCCTTGAAAATCAGCACCATATTTGCAAAACATACGGACTATCACCTTAGAGGAACCCCCCTTTTTTCGATAAGGACTCCGTACCTTGGCGGGCAAAGGAGATAATTCTAGTTACAGAATTTTGCC